>PVJL010001076.1:0-287210 GCA_004026885.1 Lyroderma lyra | reverse complement strand
TTTGAGCTTATAGCTAGCTGCTTTTTTTGCATGTGTAAGTTAATGTTTTTCATGAAGCCTGGAAAATTTTAGGTCATCTTTTGTTTAAATATTTGTATGCCCCATTCTCATTCTTTCCTCATTTGGGATGCCAATTACATGTATGTTAAGTCGGCAAATTTTCCTTCCATTTTTTTTTTTTCTATTTCTTCTTTAAATTATTTTTCTTTGATCTCTTAAAATTCACTGAATTTCTGTCATCTTCAATCTGTTGTGAAGTATAAAATTTTTAATTATTGTATTTTTTAGTATTAGAATTTCTATTTCCTTTTGTTCCAATTTATCTGCTAAGATTTCCTACCTTTTAACTTACTGATGTCATATTTTTCCATAAGTCCTTGATCAATTCAAAATAACCTCTTTAAACATAATTATCTGCTTAATTCAATCTCTGAGCCATATCATTGTTGGTTTCCCATTGATTGCTCTTGATTACAGGTCATATTTTCCTGTTTCTATAACATACCTAGAAATTTTTAATTAGGTAACAAATTATAAAGACTCTGGATAACTGTCTTCCTCTGAAAGGTATATAGTTTTATTCTAGTAGGCAGCTTAATTTTCTGATGATCATCTTGAATTTTGATCTTTGCTTCATTAGGGTGGATCCAGGGAAAGCCCTAAATATTTTCCAAGGCTCTCTAATGGCAGGATTCAAACTATAAACAGTTTTTTTTCTAGCAATTCTGTGTAGGCTTTGTTTTTCGGTTTTATATGGTAGATTCAAGATGCTGAATGTTAACATGGTGTTACCAAGGTGTTAAAGAGGTCTCTGCATCCAGGTGTGGCTAGAACTCCAATGTCTCCCAGCACTGTTTGACCTCTAGAAAGAACCTCTGGTCTCTTCGTCCTACAGAACCTTCTCTCTTCGATAAGTCTCACTCTTGCATGTACAGCCCAGCAAGTAGTCAAGGACTCACAGTGAACTCCCTTACGCACTGGGCCAGTGTTCACTGCAGCACCCTCTCACCTGGTACCCTTTCTTACAGATTCTAACTTCTTCGACAACTTGCCCTTTCAGTTCATGCAGAACTGCCATGCTCTCTCCTTGACCCCATTCTCCATGGAGCTTAGTTTGGAAAATTCCCCAGGCACAAAGCCATCGTGATTATGGAGCTCCACTTACAAAATTTCCTTCTTTTGCTTGACTTGAGCTGTTTTCCAATGCCTAAAAGTAGTTGCCTCATATATATAGTCCAGTTTTGGAGTTATTTATGAGGAAAAGGCTAGTCTGGTACCAGGTACTCCATCATAGCCAGAAGCAAAAGTCTTCCCACATGGTTTACTCATATTTTTCTCTAAAATTAATCTGTACAGTATCATATCAGTATTTCCTCTTCATCTTTTCATTAACAATTTGTGAAATAATTACACTTCACTTTTACATATCTCTACAACTCTGAGCACTGATGAGGTTGTGAAATCACCAACCAATACTGTATTATTTTATCACATTTTACTTTTACCTCTAATTTCAGAAGCACGGTAACTACACCTTGGTTCCTCATGTATCCATGATGTCTGAGATCCAGAAATCTAAAAAATAAAATCCAAAAGATATTGGGTTGATACTAAATGACTCAAAAAGAGGTTTTAAAAGTACAATGTTTAAATATTTATTGCAAAATACAAAAAAATATTAATCTTTATTAAATTAATTCCTATGTACTTAAAAAATTTTGCAAAAGAAAAACACAACTTTAAATTTAAATTAAATTCCTCACATAATTCTTAAGTATCAATTATAGGTAAGCATCTGAAACATTTATTTTACAGCATAGTTGTGGACTCAAGAATACTCATTGCATACTTTAAATGATAATTATTCAGATCTCCACTTTGAGAGAGGTTTCTCCTTTGTTGAAATTGCTTCATAACAACCTAATTCATCTTTACATCCATAAAAGATGAGGTAACTATTAGTTGAGAAGTAAAATACAAAGAAACTAGTTATTCCTAAAACTCTTAGTTCATTTTCCACCCACAGACACTCCTTGTTTTATTAAACAGGCATTGTAATTAAGAACATTTGTTAATTCGATGGCATACCATTTACCTATAATTCCTGAACAATAGACTTAAATTAAAAATTCAACCTTAAGAAGCTATCTCATCTCTCATTGTATATAATTATGCCAACACAAAATACCATCTGTTTAATTATATATAGATATACACATTTTTTTCTACTTTCACTGAGAAGCAACATTTCTTTATTAATAGAAAATAGCAGGTAATAAATTGTAACCTATAGATTATAGCTCATGAAATGCCTGGGTTAAGAGTGAAAAATGTATATCTATTCTTGGATGCCAAATGGATTATAAAAATTTTAAATGCTCTTCTTACTTAGAATAGTGTGAAATTTACATAAAAGTTGCAAATACGGTACAGAGAGTTCCTGCATATCCTGTACCCTGTTTCCCCTGCTATATCATGCATTGCCATGGTATATTTGTCAAAAATAATGCAGTGACAGATATGGATACATTATTAACAAATCTCCATATATTATTCAGATTTCATTAATGTTTTCCTACTATCCTTTTTCTGTTCCAGGATCCCATCCACAATACCACCTCACATTTTAGTCATCATGTCTTGAGGGGTACTGGTCAGGTAATATTTGTAGAATGTTCACAAATTTGGGTTTGTGAGATGTTTTCTCATGGTTAGACTGAAGTTATGAGTTTGAGGGAGGAAAATCACAGAGGAGGAGTGCCATTATTAGCACACCATATCAAGGGTACATACATGCTATCAACATGATTAAACATTGATATTAATTTTGATCACCATCCTGAAACAGTATTTGCCAGGTTTCTCCACTGTAGAGTTACATTTTCCCCATTTCCACAATAGTTTTGGAAGCAAGTCATTACGTGAAGCCAGCACGTAACAGCTTAGGTGTTAAGAGAAAGATTATCTTCATATGTCATTTGAGATTTGTTTTTGAGAAAGATATTTTTCTTTTCCCTTTTATTCCTTCTCCTCCCATTTATATGTATCATTATGAACTCATAGGTATTTATTTTATACTTTGAGTTATAATCTAATAATATATTATTTATTTTCTTGCTCAAATTGTTCCAAATTTGACCATTGGGAGCTCTACCAGGCTGATTCCCATAATGACCTGACTACCTTTTTTGATGTCTGACTCCTAACAGCTTTCGAGGCTACCCCACCCACTTCCCTTTGTGCCTCGTATCTGGGCAAGCTGATAACAACGAATGGCTGCTCTCTCCTTTGGCACTGATGGAGGATTCCAATCACACAAGTCCCTCCTTATACACATGACAGCTCTCACCCTGGCCCCAAATTGTAATCACAATAAAAATCCTAAGCCGTCTCCTTTTCTCACTCTCAGCCATTTCAAACCTGCACGGTAGGCATGTGCTATCCTCCCCAGAGGAGCCAAATACATAACACATGTTTTCTTACCCTCTTGGTGCATCATCACGCTCAAAGTTCAACTCAAATTTGGTTGCTGGTCCAGCTACCTCTGTAGGTGTCCACAACAACAGCTCCTTTGTCCCTTGACATAATACATTTTTTCTCTTGGGGTTTCTCTCTCTTTGTCTCTCTCTACTTTGTGAAAACTTCCTAAATTCCTCACAAAACAACATGCTCTGTAACTCCAGGTTCATCTCATATTTTTCCTGCCCAATTTATAATCTGTCACTTCTGCAAGAAGCCCAACTTCCTTTCATTGAAAAATACATCATGTAGTATTAAAAACTGATACCTGAGCCCTGGATATACTCATTGTCACTTGAGTGTAATTATTCCTAGGCCCTCTCAGCAGACAGAACCAGAATACGTGTGTGTGTGTGTGTGTCTGTGTGTCTGTGTGTGTCTGTGTGCGTGTGTGTGTGTGTGTGTATGTATGTATTTTTTGGAATATCTCATAAATACAGCCCCATGATCTAAAAAAGACAAAATGTAATTTAGTACACATAAATAACAAATAAATTACATTGTATGTTTTTTCAATGACTGGGCTCTAATTCAGAATTTTGAACATTTGTAGAAATTAAAATAATTAAATTATAAATTTTTCTATATTCAAATAAATATAAAAATTGCTACACTGTTTATTATCTGCCAAAAAAATTGAAAATACATATTTATTAGATTTTTGCCAGTTCACAGTATACTTCACTCTTTCATACGCAAACTGAATAGCATTTTAAAATTCTAAAGTCTAACCCTGCTGTGTGTAAGGTATTTGAGAGGTCTATATATTTAAAAAGAAATATAATGAGCTCAATGTTCATTAAAATAAGAATTTTAAGGAAGTGATAACCAGGAATCCAGATAGAAAACACAAGAAACTTCTTATTGCTTTAAGTTCATACCTTTAAAGTTTAGTTAGAAGTGACTGTCAGATCATAACTACATCAGCATAACAATGAAAGACAATATAAAAAAACAATCATAAAAACTGATATCTTTCATGTTGAATCACAGAATATTTCATGTATCTTAATATCTTTGCACTTACATTTCAACATTTTTTACAATAAATTCATTCTATAGCTTCATGACAGTAGATTCAAGTTAAAAGGCTAATCCATGGCTGTATACCTACATACCTGATAAAAATGTTTTAATAGAAGGAAAAATTAAAAAAAAAAAAAAAAAAAAAAAGACTGGGTTGGTAATAAATCATCCTTTATAAGAAGCATTTGCACCACAAAGGTTTGGCTCATTAATCAATAACCTTGATCTCCAAAGATAGAGCTGATAGGATTGTGATTATATTCTCTGTCCTAATTCGGAGAAGATGCTAAACGATCCTAGGGTTAAACTGGTATAAGGGTTAAGTGACAGTCATTTTGGGCACTTAGAACCTTGGGTTTAGTGAATTGTGAGTCTTCCATCTTTCACTATAGATATCAGATATTACCATCCTTTCTTATAATTAGGATACTAATAACATTACATAGGTTCCATCTACATCTGCATAGACAGACATTACATAGTTTACAGATTGCCCACAGCTTGTATCTACAGCTTAGGGAAATCAGAAGTCTCAACACATCTCAGTGGGATGCAGGAAAATGTTAGCATCTGAATCACTGAACCAGAAAAAGAATGAGAGCCAGGGCAATGAGACCACAGATGTTAAGGATCTCACAGATGCTATGGCAGAGGCCATGGATTTAGCAAACTATGTTAGGTTTACACTCAAAGGAACCACCCAAAATCAAGTTTTATACCTCAATACCAGGGATATGACCAAACCAGTCACACTACACTAGAAAGTGAAGGTCAAGAGGCCAGCACATAGACTTCAGGCCACATGGATACACCACGTGCCCCCTGTACTAGGTACCATGTGAGGGAAACCGAGAAGAGGATGCCATTTGAAGACAGAAAATTAACACTGATAGTTAAGTATTAGCTAAACAGTTAACATGCATTCAAATACTCTGTGTTAACCTCAAAGACCCTATTTTAACCCAGAAAGATCTGAATAGTCTTTAATAGCAGATTGCACTTTCTTTTGCCTCCAGCAGGAGAATTCAAGGACAAGATAAGTGGCAGATAATAAAGATACGGTTCTTTGCACATCTGAATGGTGGTGTGCAAAATTCAACCCTTCCTCATAGAGAAAGCAATTTTAATTTTTAAAAGTTGTTTTCATTTTAGACAAATATCAACTAAAAGGCAAGCAATTTTATCTCTGTTTAATAGGTAAGAAAAGAGACATAGATGTCAAATGAGCTGAATGGTCACATGGCTACTTTGCAGACTGGCTGGGACCCACACTGATCACCCCCAATCCTTAGCTCTTTTAACTAAACCAGTGAGAAGCAATGTGAAACCGAAGATTGTATGTGGCCCAACATGTTCTCTATTTGACCTTGATCTAATCTCAGAAACCCCCTCATATTATAGATAGGGGAACTAATGGCCTTTCCAGGAAGATGACTTAGCCTTGATCACACGAATGTGAGTGGCAGATCCAGTGTTGGATAGCTGCAGGTGCAGAAATCAACAATCTGGAGGGGAGTGCAGGCACTTGCCAGCATGGACACCTGGAAGGCCCTGGTATCTCTGAATACTGAAATTCAGTCTGAGCGGTCTGCCACAGTTACTAAAGCATACATGGTCACTTGGGAATGTATGGCCCAGTCACTAACGGATTCCTCTCTGGAGAAGGGCAATAGGAGATGCACATGAGACCAGGGGGATATGGTGAGTAAGATGGGTCTAAGCTGGCTCTGATGCAAGATAAGAAGGACAAATCTGAAGTTAGTTCTCAGTACATCAAGATAGAGAGTCATGCCTCTTAATGTGAGGCTGGGAGACAGGTTAAACAAAAAGTAGAAAGGAGGTAAAATTCTAAAGGTTTGACATATGAAGTCATAAAAATGTGAATTATTATTAAATTTTAATATTAAATTTTAATATTTTAAGCAATACTGCTAAATAATACAATTCAGACATTTTAGAACTCAAAATAGAAAAACAATCAAAGTATCCTTCAATAGATGACTGGATAAAGATGTGACACATATATACAATGGAATATTACTCAGCCATAAGAAAAGATGAAATAAATACTGTCATTTGTGAAACCATGGATGGATCTTAAAATTACCATGCTAAGCAAATAACTCAGACAGAAAAAGTTAAGAACCATATGATTTCAGTCATATGTGGGATATAAAACTGAAAGCAACAAATGAACTAGACAAACAAGTAAAAAATCATAGACATAGACAACAGTAGAGTGATTACCAGAGAGTAAGAGAAGGGGGTGGGGGTAAAAGAGGGTAAAGGGGGTCAAATATACGGTGATGGAAGGAGAACTGACTCTGGGTGGTGAGCACACAATGTAATATTATATAGATGATGTATTATAGAATTGTACACTTGAAACCTATATAAATTTACTAACCATTGTCACCCTAATTTAATAAAATTTTTTAAATGAATAAAACATTAAAATTGAAGCACAAAGCAGCACAGAAACAGGTGATGTTTTGCATTTTAGTAGCTAAAAGTTACACTTAGAGAAAAATAGAATGCACTTGATTAAAGTATGTTTTAACAATAAAATAATTCAAGGAAGATGATAACCATTGTGCAAGTTTTTGCAGATTCTGAAAGTTTAGCTAAAAATGAGAATCTCCAGAAAACAAGAAAATAATGTTAGACATAGTTGCAGTTGGTATTTTCTAATAAACATATCTCTAATGTGGCTCATGAACACTTTTGATTTACTTTTCTTGAATTCTGTACTAGAGGTTCCTCAATATTGCCCTAGGCCTAGGCCTATGCAAAGAATAGAAGAGTGTCAACAGCAAAAATGACTGAAAACTGGGTCAATAACTAGCTGTGCCAAATATTCATTTAGGGGTAAATTGCAGGAAGGTATTATTCATTATCTCATGTAAGTTTCACAACAGTATTAAAAGATAGATCATTGTGGCTACACTTTATATATGAAGAATCTGAGTTCAGAGTGTTTAAGTAAAGTCCACGTCCACAGCTGTCAAAGCTGGCAATTAATAAACCCAGGTTTGTCTGACCACAATGTCTGAGTTTTTCCTTCTAACTATATTTCAATAATTTCCTGTAAAGTTTTGTTTAAATTAAACATTTAATTTAATAATAATCTTTATGGGTTTAAAGTGAATAATATTTTTTTCCTAAATGTTTCCAAATGAATCTTTTTTACACCATGACAGCTGGTAGCAAACTTTTGAAATTTATCTCAGAAACAAAAATCAATATTTCTACTATAATAGAAAAAAATGAATGGTTAAAAATTATTTTGAGGTAGCTCTGACAGTCTCTTTACCTGCTTGAGTTCTCTGTCTCTTTGCAAGGAGGTCAGCATTTTCTGCTTCAGCAAAGTATGGTGCTTCTCATGTAACACCCTTATAGTCGGTTCGTAAGATGCATAATGTAACTTCAACCTATGAAAAATAAAGGGCATCTTAAAGGGTAATTCAGTTAAACCAGTGATTTCCATTTAACATCTAAACTTTTTTTTCTTTTTTGTTTTTTGCATTGGAATAAAGAATAAGTAACCATATAAAGGTCAACACAACTCAGCCAAGAAGTGCAAGAAGTATTACATGGCATACAACTTCCCTGCAACCTGGGTGGGAACTGGAGTCACATTTCTCTGTATTCAAATATGCAGTCAGAAGACTGCTGCTATTTACTGACAAGAAAAACAAACAAACTGCAGTTCTTTTAATCAATCCAGAAACTATTTTCAAAAGGACAAAGGCTATAAACAGTGATTAAACAGATTAAACAGAGTGTCATTTACATCAAAATAAACTAAATAATGGCCTTGAAAACAAGTTTGATTAACCTTCTATTAAGAAAATTAAGTATAAAAATATTTTGATATCTCATAGAATTCACTCAACTTATGATCTAAACATCTTTAGAAATGCTTTATTTGAAAATGTTTTCATTTTGTTTACATTTTTATTGAAGTGTAATTTACATGGAATAAAATATACAGACCTTATATGTTACAGTTTAGAGTTTTCATAAATATGCATGCCCAGGTTGTTATCAAAATATAGAGCATTTCTAACATCTCAGGAGATCCAAGAACTTCATGTATTTGGAATCATAAAACATGCTCTCTTTTGAAACTGGCTTCTTTCACTCAGCATACTGGTTTTCAGATTCTTCCATGTTTTTGTGTAGATCAGTACTCCATTCCTTTTTATTGTGAGTAGTATTCCCTTGTACGTATAGTCTAAAATGTGTTTATGCAATATTCTGCTGATGAAAATTTGAGTTGTTTTCACTGTGGGCCTATCATGCATAAAGTTGCTAAGAATAGTCTTATACCAGTCACATAAGATATCTTTTGGTAATCTATCTTCATTTCTCTTAGGAAAATACCTAGGTGAATTTTGGGTTGTAATTTATACTTTCTACTTGCCAATGTTTGGTAACGATCAGTTTACCTAGAGTTTGTCAATTTTATTATCAAATTTGGCAGTTTTATTATATTTTCAAACAACCAATATGTTTGTTGATGTTTTCTTATGTTTGCCCTTTAGCTAGTTTGTTGATTACAGGTCTTATTTTTATTATTTTATTTATTGCTTTTTCTTTGTATTTAATCTATTCTTTTTTGAGTTTCCACAGTGCAAGATTAGATCACTGGTTTAAAATTTTCTTCTTTTCTAATATAAGCAATTAAAGCTATCAATTTCACTTTAAGCACTGCTTTGGCCAGATCCCACACATTTTAGAATGCTGTACTTTTCAATCAGTCAGTTCAAAATATGTCCTCATTTCCTTCTTTGACTCATGGGTTACTTAGAAGTGTGTTACTTAATTTTCAGATTATTTGGGAATTTTCCAGAGAACTCTGTGTCATCAATTTTTAATTTAATTTGGTTTTGATCAGAGAACGTATTTTGTAAGACCACTCTTTAAAATTTATAGGGAGACTTGTTTTATGGCTCAGTATATAACCTACTTTGGTGAACATTCCATGTGTACTTATAAAATCCAAAGTAGAACTCTATAAATGTCAATTATGCTCAATTAATCTGTCTAGTTCTATAGACTTAGAGAATATTTTTGCTTATTTTTCTACTAATTGCTAAAAGGGGAGTACTAAAATCTCCAATTGAACCTGTGGAAATACTTATTTTTCGGTTCTGCTTTATCAGGTTTTGCTCCATATATTTTGAAGCTCTTAGACTAATGCATGCTACTCGTATGTCCTCCTGATTAACTGACTCTTCTATGAACATGAAATTACCTCTATTGCTCTGGTTCTCAGGATGCCCCTATAGGGACGGGTTCTGTAGCCCCTCTCCTCAGGCCATGTGGACTTGCAGAGCCGGCTCTCCTTCCCTAGAGAGAGCTAACACTTTAGCTGGCTTGCAAGCTACTCCCCACAAGGTAAAAGATGCCCTCATGGAGTTTCTCCTACTTCCTCCTCCCCTGCATGCCAAGCTCATGGTCTTAACAAGGGAAGAAAAGGACTATACATCTTCATAGCTGCAAGAATTAACCAGCACATACTAATGGGAACCACAAGAGTACCTGAGAAACTGGATTTTGAAGTACTTGATTAAAAGGGCTATAATAAAAGATTGGATAAACAATAAATCCTTAACCTTGAACCATTTTCTGAAGACCTGGATTTTACAAGTACTGGAACAAGTACTCCAGTGAATGAGGTGAATTCACTCCTGGGGTAGTTCTTAGATACTTAGGAAAAGTGACAGCCAACACTCGGCAAAGAGGAAATGCCGGAGCTGCCCTGGCAGACAGAGGACATGAGAGCAAGCACTTAAACTTATTCATTTTGCACTTCAAACACACAGTATAGTGTTTGGCAGATTGGCACACAGTAGAAGCTCAATAAATATTGAATGAATAAATTTACCTGAAACCTTCTGCCATATCCAAGTTGCTTAACACTCATGAAATAGCTCTGTAACAAATGTGCCAATAAATGTTGCAGCTTACCCTTTGAGATCATTAATTAATTTATTTTTCTCTTGGACTATTCGCTTGTGATGCATTCGATGAAAATCACGTTCTTTCTGAGTTTTCAGCAGATCTTCTCTAGCCTTGCTGAAAAAGTAATAATAATAATTTTCAAAATCACTGTTATTTACCTTCTGAAAAAATATATCAGTTCAAATCCAGTACTGAGCAATTCAAAAGATAATTAAAAGATGAAGTTTCCATTATAATTCTCATTGAAGGTTCTCAACCAAAATAATGTAAATGGGTATGGGGGTTGAATGGGCCAAAACCAGCAGTTTTAAAAATAGCATGCATTCACATTTTATTTAAGTAAAGGGAAAATAAAAACATGCTGCCAAAAAATTTATAATCCAACTACTTACAAAAAAAATGTGTTTAGAAAATTGAAATACTTATAAAACAAGATAATTCAAAATAATTACAAATAAAGGAAAAGACTTAACAAAATCTAATTCTATACTTGCCTGAATATATAATTAAAAGAGAATACTTTGAATTACTTAGTTCTGATAATTGTGAAAAAGTACGCATTTTGAAAAAACCAAGGTTTTATCCTACATATGAGAAATACATACCACCTGCACACCATATTACTAGAATAACTGGTAACTTGATGTGAAAAGTCTTTAATATCATAATACAGAAATATTCTTCAACTGGATGTATCTTCTGCAAACCCCTGGCATAAGGCAAGAGTATTCATTCTAAGCCCAGGCTATATGTGAAAAACTAATGGAATATTTCAATCACCTCCATAAGTTAATCTCGATATAAAAATGTAAAATATAATTTATAATTAAAAAGTAGTTATCTCACAGTCTCAGTTAAATGACAAAGTGCTACTGCACTGAGACTTTCATGTTCTGAAAAATGGATGAATTGAATTAGAATGCTGACATCTCACAAGAGGATCAAAATGGAATAAATGTGCTTCTTTGTATCACAGTTTTTCAAAATTCAAATGAACATAAAATAAATGCACACGAGTAGATTTCTACTTTAGGAGCTATGTCAGAGCAATCACTGAGGAACAGCAACTGGGATGTGATTAAGTTTTCAGGCTCTTGATAGAACATGTTGCAATCAGTGAGACTTCTTGCTTCAAGATCAAGTCACACGTGGCATACGGTGACAGTGACTCATTCATTCTTCCAAGTTTCTCTTTCTTTCTCCCCTACTCTGCCACCACACCACCATTTTTTTTTGTATGATGTGTACTGTTCTTTATTTTACTGTCACTGTTGCAGTCTTTATTGCACGTAAATTAACAATGTGTCACAGTCCTCACGCTCTACTCCCACCGTCGAATCCTCATCTTCATTTCCAGCTCAACATCTTTGGTGCAACAGTTTGTTGATTAAAATATGCACTCTTCAAAAATCACCTGAAGAATATGCCAATTATTAAATGAACAAATAATGTATTATTTTTAGGTTTTAACCTTCTGTGTGTGAATGAAGATGAACCAAAAAAATAGAGAACCCCTCTGCCACCACCACATGCCTAATGAGTAGTTCACGAAGAGGAGAAAGTATAAGCAGAGAGATTGGAAAAGATAAACAGCTGAGTTCTCATTTTGTTGTGAAAACACAAGAACATCACCTGAATGTTCATTCATTTAGAATAAAGTATGTAAAGTGGATGACATACTGTCTGGCACATAGGAAATACGCAATGAATGTTAGCACAATCATCATGTTACTATTACTATTTAGTATATTAAAGCAGATATATTCAATTCCTCTAATAACTAGATTATCTCCCTAAAATAAGGAATATACAGTAGGAAAATACCCTCCAATGGGCCAATAATATCAGAATACATAATTATTAGTAGCACTCTGTGTCTTTATACAACAATCTAAACTTTTACGAACATGTATTTTGAGTCAATGAAAACGGTCTTTCAACAACTAATGAGTTATATAAATAAGCTTATGTTTAATTTAGCTTACCTGAAGTATAAATGCATAACAGGTTAAAAATACACAAAAAAATAATGCTGCACATTTTATTAGGCAGAAATGCAAGTGTGCATCATTGCATCAACTCACTTCTAAAATATACACTTAAAGGCCTATTTGTATTCATCTAAGGAAAGAAAGCACAGGAACTGATTGAAGTATTAGAACTTAAAAGTTTTTCTGATCATTAAAGTGGTTTTCAGGGTCTTGCTTTCTGTTTGCACAAATGAAGTCTACTCAGTAAAACAATTTAAATTCATTTCATGGTGATGCTTCTCCTATTATGACCTTCCTGCTGCCCATATGCTTAATAAAAGGAAAATAAAAGTTGTACTGAAAATAAAGCTTAAAATATTTATAGAAGCAATGAATATTTTAAACTATTTTCCCATTATATTAGCAGAGCATGTTTGTGTCAAAAATTAAAGAAAACTTTTATTAAGACAGACATCAAACATACAGATTCTATTTCTAGTACCATGAAGTAAGTTATTCAGTGAAACATGCTGAATGCATTCATATATCACAAAGGATATGCATTACTTGCTTTTTCTTAATAAGATGGCAGAATGACTATCTGGCTTCCCCATTTCAGGAAACCAGTTTATCAAAACCTACAATTAAAATACAAAATATTAAGATATTGTATTTTTATCATACTGTAAAAGTATTATCCCCCAAACTCATTTCAACATATGAATGTGATTTAACAGTGTGCTCTAAAAATCATTTTTAAGTGATACTCCAGTAAAATAATTTTACTAACGGAATAGTTTTAACTAAGTATTTTAGAGTGACCATTTAATAATAGGGTTTATTGCATTATTTTGTTGTCATTTGGTAAAAGGAAGCATATACACATTTTCTTGTTTACCTGCACCCACTGAAGTAGGCCATCATTGTCATGTATTTTTCCCATGTGCTAACTTGAATCAATGTAATTTCTGATATATCACTATATGATTACCAGTTATTTCATTGTTTTCAATAGGTTATAAATGAATTAGTTTAGCTTGCTAAGATTAATACTGAATAATATTGAACATACACAAAATGGAATTCAACCAGTTTAGAGGAAAAGTTTCATTACATTTTTAACCAAAAAAGAAAGGGGTAAGCCAATGTTCATAAAAAACAAAAAACAAAAAACCTTCTTAATTTAACAAGCAATTACCTAAACACTAAAGCATGAAATTTTATAGACCTCATTATTATCTTTATTTCCACGGTGTTTGTTTCTGAAAGTCATTAAATTAAATGGGTCGCTCAAAAAGCTGGCCACTCTCTGACCTTTTATAGAAATGAATTTGTAAGTGAAATTAGGCCCCTCAAATATTAATTGCCATTTAATTTTAGTTTTTTTAATGTCTGTATTTTACGGGAGAAGATAAAGTATTTCATTATTTTTAATATGGTACATTTTAATCTTGTAATTAGTAGTATTCCTAGACAGTATTATTTTCTGCCAAATCTTTAGGACTCTCAAAATTTTCCTGGTCAGCATTGTATTTCCACAATGTAAAATCCCAGAAAGGTAGACAGTACTCTTAATCGGACAAGATTTAGCTTTATAGAAATTTATTTAAATTCCCATCATGAAAGGAAAATGACGCCTCTTCCAAAGAAACTCTATGGAAGTGGCAACACCATCAATGAAGTATGCTAAAAGTTATTAAAAGCTGAACTAAAAAGCTAAAATACCAATAGCACACATTCATTTATGCCTTACCTATTTTCCAGACACAGCTATTGGCCCTAGAGATATGCTGAATACAAGACACGGTCCCTATTATATGGCACTCACAATGTAACAACAAAATGTACATAGAAGAAAAAAACATGAATACATCAATCCTTCCCCTCCCAAAATAAATGTATATGTAAAAACTTGTGTATATACACATATACATTCTTTTTAAGAAAAGAACAAAGGTAAAGAATTTACACTATATGACTTTTAAGAACCTACTTGAACCTAAGATATTCAAAAGTGGTTTAGCATGAGAATAAGGAAACCAGATGAATGGAACAGAATAGAGTCTAGAAACAGACCCATGACTGTAGTATCTACTAATTCTCAGCAGAAATGCCAAAGAAATTTAACAATAGGAAAAATCATTTTAAGAATGGTGCTGGATATTCTTATAGGAAAATTAACCTCTAGCTCCAATATCACACACCATATACAAAAATTAAACATAAATCATAAGCCAAAATAAAAATTTTAAATCTTTAAAGATTTTAGAAGAAAACATAAGGGAGTATTTCTGTGACCTGGGAATAATCAATGTATCTTAGACAAAATATCAAAAGCAATATGATAAAAAAAAGGTAACTTAGACTTCATCAAAATCTAAAACTTCTGCTCATCCAAAAACACTACAAAATTAAAGAGTCAACCCATAAACTCAGAGAAAATATTCACAATATTCTGAAAAGGAATTTGTATTCATAATACATAAAGAACTCTTATAACTCACCAGTAAGACAAACAATCCAAACAAAAATGAGCAAAAGACTTATATAAAAGCAAGATAAATGAACAGCACTCCCAAAAACATCATTATGTATCAGGAAATGCATACCAGAACCACAGCAAGCTGCCACTATATAACCACCAAAATGGCTAAAACTGAAAGAATGAGTAACACTCGATGTTGGTCACAATGGAAATCTGGACTTCTCCTACGTTACTATCAAGAATGTAAAATGATCCGATTTGAGTGATGGAAAATGGAACTGGCAATTTCTTATGAAGTTAAACATGTATCTACCATGTGATCTAGAAATTCCCTTGCTAACTTTTATTTGAAATAAAACATGTTCCCACAGAAATACCTGTACACAAATATTCATAATAGTATTATTCATAACAGCAGTTGAAAACAACTCAGTAGAAAAAGGATTAAAAAATGTTATACACACTATGCAACAGAATAGTATATAGCAATAAAGGGAAACAAATTACTTAAAAACACAAAAATCATACATAAATTTTACAGTCTTTATGCTAAGTGTAAGATGCCAAACACTAAGACAGCAAATTTTGTGATTTCATGTATGAAGTTCTCAAACAGGTAAAACTAATCTAAGTTGAAAAAAATCAAAACAGTGATTTCTCAATGATTTAGAAAGCATGCAAGTGAGAGGTCTTTCCTCACCAAGGTACATAAAACAGCACCCCATTTTGCTCTATCTTCTTGACACCTGTTACTTTTCTTCACAGCACTTCTCACCACCTGAATCATACTACATCTGCCAACACCAACATGCAGTTAGTGGCTACCTTATTGGACAGCACAGCCTTACCATGTCAACAGCCTGGAAGGAAAAGGAGAGAAAGAGGCCTGTCAATGGGGTAGGAGGACAGGCAGGCAGCATGCTGCCATAGAGGCTGAGGGAGCAGAGGAATGGAAAACAGGATGTGCCCTTAAGCTGAACAGGTAGGGTGAAAGCCAGGCTACAGGATGTTAAGGTACAAGTGCAGTGATGTTTTAGGAGTAAACCATCAAACTGAGAATAGTATGTACAATATCTACATGATGCGAATTAAGATAAAGAATGCTAGTCAAGGTATAAAACAACTCCAAACAGGTTCCTAATGAATAAAACCTGTAATAGTTTTGATGGACCACTGAGGTGAATATTGTGGCATGTCAACTACCAAAAAAAAAAACCCCACAAGGTTTATAAAATAGTGTCTTAACTATGAAAGACATAGTAACTCTAGTGATACTTTCTAGTCTTTGTTCAACCAACAATTCTCTGCAAATGTGCAGCAGGTCACAAATTCTTGACCTCCACATTTAAAATAACAATTAGTCTACAGTTCCATATGTAAGTATAGTCATATTCTCCTTTCCCAACATGTCAAACTACACCTATATTATTCCTCTCCAGTATCCAGTATATTATATACTTGTATTGTCAATGTAACCATAAATCTTTTTTAATAATACATTTTCCTCTTAAAAACATCTGTGGTATAAGGAAAATTTCCAAATAGTTATTTCATAAACTTTTTTAGTTAAGATATAATTAACATATAACAGTATATTAGTTTCAGGTGTACAACATAATGATTTGGTATTTATACATCTATTGTAAAATGATCACCATAATAAATCTAATTAATATCTGTCACCACATATACATATAGTATCATACACCAAATTTTATATTTTAGAATATAATCTACATTTGTAGCAAGTACAGGGAAAAACCTGTTTTAAAATTGGCATTGCTTACAACAGAGAAAAAGAAATTTATTTTTTAATTATAGCAGTTCAAATGATATATTAGAGTGAAATATTTTCCCTTTTCATTTCTTTCTTCATGTTTCATAATTGCTGAATTTAAAAAAATATTGACAATAAAATGATTTAAAAATCTAGGGATGACAGCCTTTAGAGATATTAATAATAGCTGACATTTTCAAAGCACTTTGTGATTTACACAGCTCTTTAACATAGACTTGTCCCGCTTAATTATCACATCACTCCTTAGTAGTTAATAATAGTAGTTACTCCCAATTTAACAGTAAGAAAACTGAGTTAATAAGTAGCAGAATATTGGAAGCTAGGTATTTGAACTTTACGTTCCTACTTTTTCCAAGGCACTCTCCCCTTATAATTATAGGATCTCTCTGATTGTTCCAGATGAATCTTTAAATACTTCCAGTATAATCAAGACTATAGATAACATATCTGTAACCTCTTTTTGCATATTAAATATTTATTATTAGAAATGTATTTATCATCTACACTCACCTTGCTTTAAGAAATAGTCTTAATGGCAAAAAGAAAAACTTTAGGGTAAATTCCATAAAGGGAATCCCATGTTTATCATTAATTCCTATTAGAAAAATATCTGCAAAAGTCAAATTAAAAAACCTGTGTTTTGAAACATTACAATTTGGGACATACTTACAGCATGACAGCTATAGTTTGGGAAATATTTCAGACAACTTCATTCTCCATTTTCTGAGAATATCTCCAATAGAATTACACTAAAGGGACACACTTCACCAAAAGGTGCTATGAAAGCACAATGTGGTTAATATTAATTCATTAATATAAATATTAGGCATTTACTAGGGGTCAAACAAATTTCCTTCAAATGTCCCAGGTCATATTAAAGTAAATAAATATTTTTCTTTTCTATTCTATTCAAGTTTATATAGAATAAGGCAGATTTGAGTGGTAACCATAAGTCATTTAAACTGAAACTATATTTTAGTAAATATAGTATATTTTATGAACATTTAGTAATCTGATATTTTAGTAAACACAAACAAGACAGATTTCATTTGAATATCTGTTTTAATCATGGTTTCTTTTAACATTAGGTTACTTTTCATGGATAATAGTTTATATGGTTTTCATTAGTAATTATTAAATATAATGTTCAATAAACAATGAATAATCAACAATGATTATTTAATGTCACTTGGACCAAACTCATTGTACAAAAAGGCTCTAACTGTTCAAAAGAAAATTAGCAAACTCAAGAAATAATTCAAAGGATGCAGAAACTGAAACAGTATGCCAGGCAGCACTCTGAAAAATGTGCTGTGTCAAATTCCCAGTGCATCCATTAGGTGTCTATACAAAATCACAGTGAGACCAGGGTCAACAGGGCAAATCACTTCTGAGAAATAGAGCCAAGAATAGATAGAATGCTGGTTCTAGTAACATATTATTCTGTGCATCATCATGTACTCTGTCTAAAATGTAAAATGCCAAAAAATATATCCACAGATAATAAGAAATTTGTATAATTTGCAAAAACATTTAATATAATAACTGAATAAATAACCATACAAATTATCTTTTATTCACTATCACCTTTCAAAAGTAAGAGCTTATTTTAACTGTTTCCTTCAGTTTGAAATCTAAAGACATTTCTTTACATTAAAATCATTTACAAAGATCTTAAAAACACCATGTTCCTATATGGTAGTGTTTTCTATCTAATTTTTGGTTTTAGTATTATTCTTTAATAGAGAAAGACTCTCTTTAAATGTTTACTAAAAATTAATGGACAAAGCTTGAACTCTCTCTCTACTCTGTATCTATGCATTGATTTTCCATCTAACATTGTCTTAGATGAGTAGATTTACCCCAAGTCAACACATATTTGTCTTTGCCAGAATAATACTGTTTATCCAAATGTGTTCACTTAAAAGTGCATGTCTTTCATTAATTAAAAAAAAAAAAAAAAAAAAAAACAGATGTGGAGAGATTTGGCTTCTGTTGTTTTTCCTCTATGCAAAATTCATTCTAGAAAATTACAATATTACAGTTTCCTTTGGGGAATATTCAAATACTGAAATTCCTCTACTAGGAATACACTAGCTTCTTCCTTCCTCTCTGTTTTCTATCATTTTAATATCATTTCAGAAATTAGCTTATCCTCACAGGAGATCTGACAAACCTTGAAAAAATTACCAAAATACATAAGGAAGTCATTATATAACTAATTAACCATCTCCTATATAACCCCTACTTTCCACTCTTACGGATGAATTTGCAATTGTGAGAGTTCTGTTCATCTGGTTTAATTAACTTGTTACTGAAACCTTTCACATTCTTTCCAACTAGAACTTAAATATAATTCAGTTCTCCAGAATTAAGCTCTGGTACATTAACCATTATCCATATATTAGCCTTATCCAACTCTCTATTTTTAATTAGTCCAAAATAAACAGAAAAAAAAGTCATTGAAAAAATAACATACTCAGCTGCCTGTTTGTAGTGTTTCAAGTCTTTCTTCAAATTTTTGTTCTCATTTTCTAAAAGCATGTTCTGGATGTAGACGTCTGGAACATTCCCAGTATCCCTAAGTTTGATTACTCCCTTCTGTATTAGCTCATACCTAGGATAAAATCAAACAAAAGGTTTTATGTTGCTTCTTTCTACTAACATGGCTTAATTATAGTACAATTCAAAAAATCTTCCGGAATGTCAATAGAAATTAGTAGCAATATATTTGTAAGTTAAAAGGTCAATAGTCATAATCATCTAAGAAATAAATATTAATGAATTGCGTGGTATTAATATTGTCATGGAACAAAAAATAGAACTGAACATCTCCTATGTGCCATGCACCAATCTAGACACTGGTGAAATTTATAAAATGGTTCAAGTCCCTATCTAAGGGAGTTTCCATTCTGGTGTGGATGGTGATATGTTCTATATGAAGTAAAATCAGGATAAGAGGAATAGAGAGACTGAGGTAGAAAGTGATGGGGGTTTTGTGCTACTTTATATAGGGTAACCAGAGAAAATACGGTGGACAAAGTAACATTTGAGCAGAAGACTAAAGGAAACGAGGGACTAAGCCATGTGGGTATGTGGGAGAGGAGCATTCTTAGCTGATTTAAAAGCAAATGTAAAGGACCTGTGACAAGGAGGTGCTTGGCATGTACAATGAAGAGCAAAAAGCCGGTATATCTAGAGTATCTGCAGCTGGAGCCAACTAATGAGCAAGGGAGAGAGTGGTAAGAGAGCAGGGAGTTGGAGTGATTTTACTCTAAATCAGACCAAAGCCATTGGTAGGCTTGAGAGTCAACGTGACACCAACCAGATTTGTGTTTTAAAAGGATCAGTCTGGCATCTGTTTAAAGAAAATGAAGCTAGAGGAAAAATAGTAGTATAAGGGAAACTAGTTCAGAGGCTGCTGCAATAGTAGTCCAGGAGAGAGAGAGAATGATGACAGGGAAGCAGTCATCGGGGTAAAAAGAAGAATCAAATGAGAAGCTTTTCTCCACATTTTCAGAGAGTGAGTTAGGGGAATACTTAATCAAAAACAACAAAATTCCCTTAACGACTGCCCTAACAAACGATGTTGGAATCACCAGCACTATCGTGACGTGTCACTGTAGCAGAGAGTCCTTCCCTAGAGAGATCTAGCACAGTGGAGCAAGTTGAATACTGGCCGCATGATTCCTCAAACCAAAATGCAAAACAGGCACAAATTTGGACTCTAAATAAAAATATTTCTTAAGTTCTTTCAGTGTCCAGCCAAGGTAAAAAGGCACCTTTATTGGCACTTTTTCAAGATTCCCTTGTATAGTTCCACAGCTCAGCACTGATGTTGGGAGATGAGTTGACTGTCTCTTACTGGCTGTGGGTGGCTTCCACTTACTAAGGCAGACTTCCAAACCTCTCTAAGCCCGTTTCCTCATCCATATAACAGAGATATGATAGTGGCTTCCAGCTACGTATAATTGTTGGGAGAAATAAGTGAGATAATGCATGAGAACATACGGTACTAACAAAACTGATACAAAGTACATTCCCGAGTGATAAACCTTAGGCTGCACTTAAATATTTTTAAATCTTTCATATTTAATAAACACTATATTAATTTCTGCTATAAATTCTAAGTTAAATATTCACTTATAATCCTGACTTCTTGAAAGCACAATACATAAATAAATCTCTGCATATATTTACACAGCTCAAATTTAACGTATTAGCACAGTAAAAATTATCATCATGTAAGAGTCACCACACTCATGTGTTTAATTTAATTCTGATTGTGGGAAAAAAGTCTTACAATATGACACATAACTAGAAATCAAATCCTAATCAACTGAAGAGATAGCATTAAGTTTAAATGCTAAAACTAATTCTGTAGTATTCACTGAGAAATAATATATACATAGCACTACGCATACTGCCCACACATACTTGGCAACGTAAGAGATTTTTCAAGTGTAATTTTAGTTCTATGTTGGCTTTAAACCTAACCATTCCCAGAAAGTTTTAACTACATTGCCCATATTTGAGTAATTACATACTATGCCAAATTTTATAGGCTAAAAGCAGCAATACTTTTTTGAAAATTATAGAAATACACCACTACATTATTTATAATTTCTTCTATAATTAAGAAAAATTAAGTTAGTAATAAACTACTATAAATAATTACACTAGTACCTATAATGGCATTTTTATTACCACTCAACCATCAGTAAAGGTCAAATTGGAGAAAACCAAGAACTGAATAGAAAGTAAAAGAAAAAAGAAAGAAAGAAAATAAAGACCCAGTTCTCAAAACAGCTGGCTGTAAAAGGGAAGAAGAGTTAGAGTAGGTGGTAAAAAGAAGCATAGGCAAAGAGCAGGAATGCATGTTTCTGGTGAGTGAGTCCTGGCCACGTTAACAGCCGGCAAATGGTCCAGTGGACTAAAAGAGGTGGTTGACATATGATCAAGTAAGGATACTTAATGTGCACTACCATATTTTTTCCATTTTAATACCATCTTTAATTTTGCCTCCAGGGAAATTATCATTACCCACAGAGTACTTCTAAAATGGACATAAAAATATCATTCATCAAACTCACAGTGCAGATTGTTTTGCGGTTCAGAGAAAAAAATTCCTACTACATTGGCATACACATATGTGAAAATATTGTGTGTGTTTGTGTGTGTGTGTGTGTGTGTGTGTGTGTGTTGTAAATGGCCAGAAAATAGAATTAGCAAAAAAGCTTTCTGGGCAGTTTGGTCTCTGCTGTGACTAGTTAACTTTTCTGTTATAGCATGAAAGCAGCCATAGACAATAACTAAAAAAAAGGTCATGGCACTGCTCCAATAAAATTTTGTTTACAAAAACAGAAGGCAGGCCATATTTGGCCCAAGTATGTAGGGGTCTTAGTTTGTTAATCCCAAATTACAGGATTTACTGCAATTACTGTTTGAGAATTAAAAGGATATAAGTCAAATTTTACTACCAAGTTTTTTTGGTGTTATGTTTTTATGTTTGTTCCTTTTTACAAACAATGGAGAAACTTTGTTTTGTTATTCCTTATAAGATTAAAGAACTCATCAGTGAGATGTGTTCTTCTCCATACTAAAAATGATGAAGGTAATAACATTTAATATTCCCATCATCCTACTATGCAAAGTAAGTAAAAGTTTCTAATCAAAGCTAAAAATGTTTCATATGAAATAAAAATATCCAATACAGTGTAATCTCAATATAAACAATTTGTAATCTCATTACAAACTGGCATCCAGGGATAAGGATAAATTTTTTTTTAATTAAGAATTTCTGTTCCTCAAAAGATTCCTTAAATAAATTAACAACAACAAAAAAATGGCCCCAGAAAGGGAGACTACATTCAGTATATGTAACTGACAAAGGATTCATGTGCAGTACATGTATTTTTTTTTTTTTTTGCTTTTTGGTATGTGGGTAGCTCCCTGACTGGGAAGTGAACCCAGGCCACAGTGCTGACAGCGCCAGCGCCGAAGCCTTAAGCCACTACACCATCAGGGAACTCCCAATATATGTATTTTTTTAAGTCCTACAAATTAATTCTAAATACCAAACTAAAAACTGGTAAAAGACTAACATAAACTTAAAATAGAGGATATCTAAAATTAGGAAATGCAAATTAACATATAAATTTATATATATAAACAACCAGATTGTCAAAACATTAAAATGTCTTGTCAATACCAAATGTCAGAGAGATGTGCATTGGAACTCATATACTGGTTTTTCATATTTTCACTTGGGTGTTGCCTGAGTACAGAGGGCACAGGAGTTCCACTGAACCTCCAGTATTATGATATACTATCAGGTTCCACAGCAGCAATACCTGCCATACACCTAGGGTTACTAATCTAGGGATTGTTTTCACCAGCAAACTCTGGTTTATAATAGTTTATTGTCCTATCTACCATTAGTCTCCTTCCCATTGTAGCCATTTTGTTTCCTGGAAAAAATAGTGTATATCTACTATGAGCTAATATTTTGCTTTCCTTTGCTACCTTTGCAGAAGATGTTGGCTCTGCCATGAGGGTAGTTTTAAAGGTTCTATGACATAGGAAGGTATCAATGCCTCGCCCTCCCTCTTCTACTCTTTTGTCTTAAGCAGTACATGGTTTTCTTCTGGGACACTAGAGGGGCAATAAACTTTGTGACTGAGGTATTTTAGCAGGAAATCACACAGCAGTAAGGAAATCTTTAAGATAGGAAGCAAATGAATGTAATTGGAAAAAGCAGCTGAATATGTGTTAGTAGGGAAAGGCAGCTATAACATAGCCATGCCATGGTGGAACTTAGTTTCCTGAGGCTCAGAGGCCAGCCTATCTCCCTGACATTTCAACCCCACGGAGATAGATTTTGGACTAGAAGTGTGGCAACATGGTCAGAATCAGGTCTTAGGTGACTAAGAAACTGGTTGAGAGTAGTGGATAGATCTCACCCAAGTGTTAGGTGGTGCAAGGAAGAGAACTAGGCAGAACATTACAATTCTTAGAATTATTACAGTGCCTCAAAATAGGTAGATCTTAGGGCCCTTAGGTAGTTACAACTAAACCCCATGTAGGATAAAATTATTGAACTACAGTATTATTATACTAAGCTCATAAAATAAAGAGATATTTTATGTAAATTCTACTTGGACTGTAATATTATGCTAATTGGTATGCTTACTTAGTATTCTAAAAATGCTAACACAATTGTAGCTTCCTGAAATTTCATCTGAATTCAAATTGCTAAATCTAAAAGGATAATATGACAAGTACCTAATTGTTAAGAGAATACTTGGTTCTAGATTTCTCCAAGGGAATCATTTCACACTTTAGACTAGCCATACATGTGAGCTACACACGTCCTAACACACATTCTCAGAAGAAAAGATAACTGAACCCCATTATCTTTCATTCCATTAGTATTGCAAATTAATCATCTATCTACTTTTACAAAAATGTATTTTCTAAATACATCTGTAATTATTTTTAGAGACCTTTTAATAAAAATCATTCACACAATTTCCAAAGTTAATAAGAACAGTATTATTTTTCTACCACCAAACCTGTTCTTTTTCCTAAACTGTATTAATGAAAATGGTCCTTCTCATTGAATTTAATAACATTAGATATGCATTAGATATACAATTTAAAATAAAAGTGACTCCTATATGCATGGACTAAGTAGATGAGAACCAAAACAAGGAGAAAATAAACATTAGATCACAGATTAGCAGAGATTAGAAACTGCCCCTGTATTTAAAGTTAGTATTAGCCAAAGAACACTATAAACATCGTTATATGTCATATTATTCCCTCTTTCTATAATATACAATGGCTTTTAAAGATCAAACATATTTTAATATTTGATTATTTAATAATATTTTGTTAAAGAATGTTAGGACTCTGAAAACACACCTGGTGACATTACTGCTGTAGCAAAGGAATAAAGACAGCATTCCTTTTGATTCTTATGACCAATAAAATATTAAAAATTTCAATTATTATATAACAAGAAAATCTTGTGTAGGCATTATTTTAAAATATGTTTCCACTTAATTCTAAATAAAGGAATATTTACAGAAAAAAATCAGTTCTGTGAGTAGAGAAAAGCAAGCCATTATAATATAATTAAATAAGCAAAGTAGTATTGTTAGTAGGATGCCTCAATGCATGAAATAATACTCATACTAATTATATAGAATATATTAGGTAATTATTTCATAAAATAGCTTTGTATTATATTATATAACTCCAGGAGCTATTCCATTTTTTTATTTTTGAAAATTACCTAAATTCAAATATTTCAGAAAGATGTTCAATATAAATATATTAAACACTGATGTCCTGAGTATGTGCATTTATGTGTTTCTGAGTGTGTGTTGTAGTTTCAGTAGTGGGAATGGGAAAGTTTTCCATCCATCTCATCCTTTTGTATAAGCTGAGTGACTTCAAGTCTTTTAAGACTGTTAAAAGCATACATATTAAATACTATTAGCATTTCTAGAGAACTATTAATCTACATGATTGTTTACCATTCAGACTGAAAGCAGTCAAGAGTTCTGGCCATTCCCATTTTCATCAGAAAATTACAGAGAAAGTCTTCTATCACTTCAGATGCTAGGTGCTTTGAAGGGAGGACTGTTTTCTGCTCCTGGAATTTAAATGTGCAATTATTTATTTTGAAAACACCAAACCTTTGATTAATAGCATAGATACACCTTTCATTCATTCACTCATTCTTTTTTTAATTATTTTTGTTGAGTGTTAACTATTTTTGTTGAGGTGGAGAACAGTTGAAAGGTAATCATTAGGAATAAAGTAGTGATAAAAACAGAAAAGAGTCAGTCCTCATAGTAATAATCAAGTGACTGGGGACAGAAAATGAATAACCACATTAAAAATGCACAGTATGGAAGATGGTACTGTCTGTATAAATAAAAGTAGAGGATTAAAACTAGGGAGAGCCAAGTGTGTGCAGATGTGTGTGTGTGCAGCTGGGCTGCCATGTATGCAGGATGATGAAGGAAGATTTCATTGCTAAAGCAGCATCTGAGCATAAATCTAGAGAAAAGGTAAAGTTAAGTTCCAGATACAGCATTAGCAAACACCATACAAAGGCCCCGAAGCAAGAGTGCGATTGGATTGTCGGAACAACAATAAAAAGGTCAGTTTGCCCCGTCAATATTATAAAACACATTTTTAAAATGTATAGACCTTTTAATTCTTTTATTATCATCGTAAAGAAAAATACTGTATAATGATTTTGGTGCCTTAATTTGTAGAATCACTATGGAAGAAATTATGTGCAAGGAAGCTTGCACCACTGTTTTTTTTTTTTTAAATTCATTTTTATTGTTAGACTTATTGGGGTTACATCTGTTAACAAGGATTACATAGGTTTCAGGCATACAATTCTACAGTGCATTGTCAACTTGAATAGAAGTAAATGAGTCTATCAACTAGATGAGTGTCAGCTAACTGTTCTCCTAAGTAAAGTTTATTAGAACACAGCCACACCCATGTGTTTACATATTGTCTATGGCTGCTAAGTAAGAGAGCTGAGGAGTTGCAACCGAGAACTTACGGCCCTCAAAACCTAAAATATTTACTGTATAACCCTTGAGAGAAAAAGTTTGCAGACACCTAAACTAGAAAAATGGTGCTGTTTCAGCAAGTGAGATATGAAATCAGGACAGCCATAAAAACTACTATATCACATGAGTCAGTATATAAATCAAATTAATGGGTAGACAGTTTAAAATATCAACAGTATCAATGTCTCCAAAGTGCATTCATGTTCTTTTCATTGGCAAGAACTCATCAATCTGACTGCTGATCATCTGGATAGACAAATCTATTTTCACATACAGAATCTCAGCAGTGACTTTTCCTTGCTATTTCTACTCCCTAACCTGATAATGGTTACATGCCAGGTTACACAGAATGCACAGAATGGTCACATAGAAATGTAGTGAGAAAAGAGAATGTGTGTTGCCCTAAAAAGTTCTTCTTTTAAGTGGTATACATAATTAATGCTGATGTTAATTACTACTAGCTGTTATGACATTCAAAATAGTGGTGAGATGAAGCAAATTTGGGGAGCTACAGAAAATTCCTCACAAATGACTAGGGTTTTAAAATATTTTTGTATATTTGAACCCCACCTCCATATATGGTGATAGAAGGAGAAAGGACTCTGGGTGATGAGCACACAATGCAACACATAGATGATGTATTATAGAATGGTGCATTGAAACTTATATAATTTTACTAATCAATATCACCCTAACAAATTTAATAAAATAATAAAAAAGCTTTGTTTCAACTCAAGCAGAATTAATTTGGAATCTCTGTCCTAATTATTATTTTTAAAATATTAATAACAATGTTGATTATGTGTAGGACCCTATATAAAACATCATGGGGAATGCCAAAATAGCAGAGTACAGCATGCCTGCCTACCTTCAAGTCTGCACCATGGTGGAAGATTATATATAATTGTTAGGTGAGGCAATGTAAATAATCTTTTTGTTAAAAAATAACAACACTTAAAATTATATTATTTGTGTGCCTTGCTACTATGATCATTAGAGAGATCCTTTGTATTGCTATTATTATACAAAGGTCCTTTGTAGTGCTATTATAGAATTACAGCACTACAAAGGACCTTTAAAGGTCACATCCAAAACTAACAAAACAAAAACCAAGAACCAAAGCAATGAAAGTACCCCCCAAAATGGCAATAATATATTAATTAGAAGATTCAAAGTTGAGAGGGGCAAGCCAAGCTTGATTGTAAGTAGATCCTTCTTCAAAAATTTACATACAAATATCTGCAAGGAATATAAATGTGTATGTGTACTCTTATCTCTACTTAAATTTGTACTTAGAAAAAAGACTTTAGTTTCAAAAAATAACTGACATATAATCAAATGACATATTTTCTACTTAATAACATTCCTTTCTTCTTAATTTTTTCAATAATCACTTTAAATAAAATGAAACTAGTTTACTTCAGAGTTCAGAACCATTGTACCTTTTAAGGAAACTAATACTGTATCAAATACACTAAATTTTATGAAATAAAACATATAATCAGTTCTCAAGTTTTTCATCTATTTTACCAAAATTTAAAGAAAATCATAAGAATTTATTTAAATGTCAACTATTCAACAAGTTGTTTTGTTTGCAAGGGGTGAATTTCCAACTTTCAATTATTTCAACTACTTCAATTATTTTTTATCTATCTCTTGACTATTTGAACTATATTCAACTTTCCTAATATGATGACCTTTTACTTGCAATTTTTAATGAAAAATTTAAAATTCTTCATTGAATAGGGACTACTGCACCCTGTTACATAGAAGAAAATATATCTTGTTTAAATAGATGTAATAAGATCATAGCAAAAGGAAGTTGGTTTCGTAAGCAATAAATGTTGCTTGAAACAGAAAAGCATGGAAAAATTCAAAGCTAGTTTTTAAAGATAAAATACTACAGAAAATAAAAAACAAATTAGAAATATATAACTGATGTGCTTATCATAAAATGAGCCTGTATTTAAGTTTAAAAGCTACAGGGCAATCAATTATTGTAAATTTTCTGCATAGCATTGTTCCTTGAAAGAACTCAAAAAACAGGTGCACAGAATTTAAATGAGAGTCAATCAGCTATAAATACATCAGAAATCTGAAAAATTAACTCCTGCAAGGTTATGATAAAAGAAAGCTTCTGAGAAATCAATGAGAGAAGAATTACTGATACTTGGTTCAGTAGATATGATGACTATACACTTCATTATATTTCTTCCTTGGATTCAACTTTGGATTTACAAACACATTCTAGCATGATACCAGATACAAAAAAATAATTACAGTTTGGGTCAGAATATCTTCATTCAGTGATTCATTTATTCATTCATTGACTCAACTGCTATTCATTTAGTCCCTGCTATGTGCCAAGCACTGAGTTAAGCATATCTAGCTTTCCAAGTACCAATATAAATGAGTACATAAATTATTTTTTGACATCTTTCTTTACTTCAGTATGTAACGCAAGAAGGAAGATGATGAGCAGCAAATAAACATATCTTGCAACTGACATGTTTTTGCTGCTCATCATTCAAAATGCTATATTTTAAAATTATTCCTATCAATTACTGCATTGAGATATCCAACAGACTAATAAATGTACATAGCAGACTTCACTGTGTGTCTTCTTAGAAGGAATTACATCCATAAGACACATCAGAAAATCCAATTTACTATGAGCTAGAGCCCTTTATTTATTACAGAATATAGTCAGTTCTGGATTCAAGAACACCTTCTCTTGAGTTTTTTTCAATTAAGAGCAGACAGATACTTTGGAAAGGAGTTACTAGATTTTTAGAGAGAGGATGTCTACAAAATATGGAAAGACTGACACAGAGCAGAATTTGGAGTGAAGTCTATCACATACTGTATTGCAATGAGGAAGTTAAAATCTGCAACTAAAAAAAGAGTATCACAATTTCCTTCACGGTTCTCAGTAGAAAAAGGATATATCATTGGAAAAAACATCCTTCTTAAATAGTACTGGTATGAAAATATAAAGCACTCTTTATTTTTTTTTTCATTTTTTATGTAGTTTTAATAAACATTGTATTCTACATGAAAATTAATTAGAGGAGATCTTAGTTACAGTGTCAGTCCCAAAACACAGACCCAGTTATACATATTTGCTTCAAAGGTAAATTTGCAATGGTATAGAATTTATCCCTACATAGTTTATGCTTTTAAAATTGGTTTAAAATTGTATTTTTATATTGTATTTTCTAAATATTTATTCTACTATATAAGTAAAATGATACTTTTATATATTAACCTAAGATGTATACATCTAATCCGAGATAGAGATAATACACATGGAAGATAGTGCTAAACTCCCTTACTGGTTCTAAATAAGGAGGGTATATTTCTTAGAATTTTTTTTATGTAAACCATCATCACTTGTGAACAACTGCAATAAAGCACTCTTTAAAACATTTCTGCTATCACCAATAAATTGTCAATTTTTACATGAGTCTTCAATTTTATAAGAATACCATCATTTTACCTACTTTTAATTGGTGGTATTATAATTAGAAAACATCCCCCACCAGATTCTTTAGTAAAATTAGTTCATAAACCTCCCAAGAAAAAATAATCATAATATATTAAGCATTCCCTGCCATGATAAAAAAAAAAGAATCCTTACAAAAGAGATCACAGAATCTGTATACAGTATCAAATTTTGTGCATGAATATGACAAATCGTTGGTTTGCTTTAATCATAATCTCCAGTGATATTAAACAGGCAGAGTTCTGAAGGAAAGTGTCATTTGTTGCAAAGTCACACAAGAGTGACCACCATGTGGCAAATGACAAACCAAAGAACAGTAAATATGACCACTTACTTAAAGTGAAGTTTTGGTGACAGAGAAATAGAAGTGAAAAGGGCACAGCAGGTGGTAGGACTGCATTTAGTAAGGAAAGTGAAGTACTTGAAATTCAAATGATTTTCAAAACTTCACATAAAAGTTATCACTGCTAAACTATAAGCAATGGTTGTATGTACAAAATTCTCACCAAAATTTGAGTATCTGTAGCCTGTTCTTGAACCATGTTAATTGCTTCTGCCACATCTTCTTCACATTCTGGAATAGTAAAATTGTCATCTGGTATCTAAGTCACAGAGAAAGAGAAGGATACAAAGGGTTGTTAGCAGGAATATAAAAATACCTTATTTCTTTTCAGAATGAATTATTCCTCATAAAACAAAAGATCAAAAATATATTTTATATAAGACAGCATGTCATTTTGAAGATCTATGAAAAATGGATACCTAACAAGTAGGCAGCTTTCTCACTTCCTTTTAAACATCACTCAATGTCACTTTTAATAAGCTCTATATTAGCTTATGGACAACTGCTTTTATCTATAATGACAAACGCAGATTAATAACTCTGCTGAATAAAAACGTTAGACCATCTAAATGCTACCATTCTCTCCTCATCTCAGATTTTCTCCCCCATTATTTTTTCATAACTACTACTAGCAACTGCAAATGTCTAGTTTATTGAAAAAAGAATACTCTGCCTGAATTAAGCTCTTGGAAGAACGTAATCATCTCTAATTTGGCATTAATGATAGTTAACACTTATTGCATGCTTATGTGCTGATCAGTTTTAAGCATTTTTGTTTATTTAACTTATTCAGTAATTTCATGTGATATGTATTAATATTATTTGCATTTTAGGAACAGTATTAGGAAGCCTATGTTCTGTATTTCTCCTATCTCTTGCTTGCCCAGGCCAAAGTACCAGGCTTGCATCCATACCATTGCATCCACAGTTGCTGTCATCTAAGAATAACTCTATCCCCCAAGTCTCAGAAGACATGATAGAGCCCACTGGAACAGTGAATTAAAGGACAGGTTTGAGACAGTAACCTTAGACAGAAGTAGAGTTAAGCTGGAAGGAAGCACAGGATCTGAGCTCCAGCTAGGTAGTGAAAATCAGGGAAACCCTGACCAGAGCAGACTGGATGATAAGGAACACCTGCTGCTCAGAGATGAGTCTGCAGCATGGTTCCACAAAGCAGGCTGATAAGGAGCTGACTCAGAGGGACTAGTAACAGGAAAAGCCAAAAAAAGCCAGATGTATTAACCAATCTAAAATTTTAAAAACAATTTCCACACCTCACTCTTAACTAGATGAAATTAGCTAAATTCAGGTGAAAAACTAGCATCTATTAGGAATAAATAAATAAATAGATAGATAAAAATATTTCACAAGAACTATCATAATTAATTTATAGAATTCCTAAATTAACAAATTACCTCTTCATATTCATAATCATCTTCAGATGCTTCAGTTATGGTGACTCCTGGGTATCTTGTCAAGTTTTAATCTCAAAATATATGGAATAAAATGATTATATTTAAAATTGATTTGACCTTAAAATACAGTATTAGATCCAATTAGCTCCAAGTTCGTAAATACATAATTTAAGCTATTTTAAAATTTTTCTTCCCCATACAGCTTACAAATAGAGATGTTTTAAAACAAAAGATTTTAATCATGATTTTAAATTACTGTTTTTCACAACCCAAACCCATAAAAACTATATTTCTATCTATTTACTATCTAATGATTTCCAACTTGTTTCTAAGAAGGCTTACAAAAATGTACACAGTGTCATAAAATTATATAAATTATAAAAAGAAAAATAATGGAGAAGAAAACTCTTAACAGTAAATTTTTCAAATTTATCTCAAACCACACTAAATTTCCCAGAGCTCCTGAGTCATTCACAAGGCAAATCTACTTTCTTCACTTGGCTTAAAGTATTGTGAATAATAATTTTAAAAATCTTACCAATATTTAAATATGAGCAAAAATACATTTCAAAGTTTTCATCAATGAAAGTTATTTAAATCTCCACTTTTTTCCCTTACATATTATTTCTCAATTTTAAAATTAAATTCTCTTCTCAAGAAAGGCAGCCTAATTTTTAAGCAAATGTAAATGGTAATCATAATGAAGTGGTTCACAAATTATCAAGAAATAAGCATTAAAATATCAACAGTAATGATTCTAATAAAAAATTCTAACAGCATGGCTATAAGATTTTCAAAAGTTAGGCTAATTATAAATCAAAACTTAAAGGTAACAGTTATTGTGTTGGTTGGTAGGTTTACTTTTCTCCTTAAATGTATACTTGGTTATACCAAGTTTAAAAGGTATGAAATTGAATATTTTAATGCACAGCATTGGTTACAAAAATCAAAGATCAGATTAGCCTAGTTTTCATTTCACTGCTTGTTATAGGAAATTGTCTCGGTTATTCTGTCTTCCAAGAATTGTTGAAGGTCTATATAACAACTTATATTGTTTGTAATAAAAACTAATAACACTTACACAGTATTTAATAGAATTCAAATGGTGGCCTAAGGGTTCTACATGTGTTAACTCATTTCATCTTCATCCCACTTTCAAGGCTGGAATTATTGTCTCTTTTCACAGATCAGGACTCAAGGGACAAGGACCTAACAGAGTTGGCAATGAGCCTCAGAAGTTCAGGTTTTACTATTCTATCCTACCTCTCCTATTCTGTGTGGGTTTTCTATGCATATAAATACTTCAGGTGTTTGCCAATTAGCTTCCACAAAGTTCTAAACCTCTAAAATAGGGAATACATTCACGACTCAGCCCCATAATAAACCATAACTCTTCACTGTCACTTAAGGAGACACTTAATCCTAATTCGCTTATGACCAATCCTCAGGAACCAGTTACCTGTCAAAGGGTCAGTATTTTATTGTCAAACATCAATGTCTCTCACAATAATATGCTGTAAAGTGATTTAAGCTAAAAAAAATACTAGTTAAAAACAGATAAACCACCCCCCCACACACACACACAGTTGTGTAACTGCTGTCCATCCCGTAACCATACTGAGTAGTAGGAATGAAGTGCCTACCCTTCTCTAACACCCTACTTAAGGCACTTAGAGCATTTGCCCAATGCTCGGTGGCAAAGCCATTCCAGTACTGTAAGGTATTTCCTATGTTAGAACCTCACTTCTGGGTACCAAAATCTATATTTTTTTAAATTTATTGCTGCATAACAAACTTGGGGCTTAAAAAAATAATAAGCATCCATTATCTCACAGTTACTGTGATCAAGAATTCAGTAGTGGCTTAGCTGGAGGACTGTGATGTGGGGCCCCTCAGGAGGTCTCAGTTGAGGTGGTAGCCAGGCTGCATGTCACCTGAAGGCTTAACTGAGAAAAAAGGATCTACTTCCTGATGGTTCCCTGCTACCTGTGGGCTGGAGTTCTCAGATCCTCCCCGTGTGGGTGGGTCTTTCCACAGGTTTCTTCAACTGCTTCAACATGTGGTGGCTAGCTACCTCCAGAACAGGCAATCCAAGAAAACAAAGTGGAAGTCACATTATCTTTTATGAACAGCCTCAAAAGTCACACATCCCAATTCATTCAATATTCTATTGAGGACACAGGCCGACCCTTTCAGTATGTGAGGGTACTGTACAAGAGCATTTATACCAGGAAGCTGGGCCTCATTTTGGAGGCTGGCTACCATACTACCTCACAGGGTTTCAAGAGTATTCAAAGTTAACACATGTAAGTTATCTAGAATGGTGCATGGCTTACAGGAACTGCTGCTATACAAGTGTTGGTTACTATTTTCCTTGCTCTAGAAAGAGAGGAGTACGTGTGGAGAAACTCTCGTAAGTCTCCCAAGACCCAGCTCCCCTGCATGTTAAGATGAATGGATAAAAGACACTTTAAATCTTCCTCCTTTTCTAGATTTATATTTATCTGACACATTTTCACTTAATGAGATACAATTTCCCAAGGTTCAGATACAGAAAGTCAGCTTCTCTTTCATGGAAAAGTATACCTCCTTCTGAGAGACCACTACTAGAAGGTGATTTTGTAAGGAGTCACTTGTCATTAAGTCTCCAAAAAAGCAATGACATCCTTCATCACTGTCTATACCATAATAATTACACAAAAGCAAGTAATTTATAAGGTTCTTATTAGATTTTATAATTATAAATAAACCAACTGCTGACAAGATTATTGTGAGAAAGAAATATGTAAGTGAAGGTTATAAACATAGCAATATGTACAGGAAAGGAAGTGATTTGTCCCCAAAACTCTGGAGGTATCAAATAACATCTGTATACACAGAAAATATTCTAAGTGATGGATTTTAATCACTAATAATATATTCTGTTTACTCACAATCAAAAGAGATTAAGAAGAAAAATACCATTTTGTAAAGTTTAAAAGGCAATGTAACATGGATCATGGTCTCACTGGGCTAAATTCAAGGTGTGTACCACTTGAAATGGGGCAGTACCATTGGTTTCTGTCCCACTTAAAATGGTACGTCTGGTCAGCCTAATCATAACCGTATTTATTCTCATGACCTTGTGAGACTGAAAGGCAAATACAGCTATCTCTAAATTGAAAATAAAAGAAACTAAATCAGAGATTAACAAATTTGCCCCAACTCATAAAGCTATGAGTGACAAAGACAAGTTTCTTTAATATAAGTGCCACAAATTTTTCTATTACTCCATACTGTTTATACAGTGACATAACAGGAATACAGAATTTTTGCCAATACCCTAATGAGCTTTCACCTATCTCTTTTTCAAACTCTCAATTGTTATATTATCAACAGCTAAATCAAATCATTTAAATAGCTCAATGTGAAGGCCTTAAAGGAAGGAAAACTATAAAAGGGCTACAGACCCAAAGATTAAATTAACCAAGGGCAGGAAATCAATTAGACAAAAGATCAGGAAAAAGACAAATACCCAAAGTAGTAACAGTATCCTCTTTGATTGATATTTTTAGTATCCATAATATAATTTGAACAGAAAATCTTCACAGAAGCAACTCTTTTGAGTTGTGATTTTGCAGTGTTATTGAAGAAACAGATGTACTTTGGCATGTATGATGGTATGCATCTGCCCAGCTGGCTAGCTGGCCAGCAACACATGGACAAATGCACAAATGAATCCCCGAATGGTTCTGTGGCACTCCACAAACACGCATACATTACAAAACATAAATGAATACGGAAATTAGGAAAAAGAGAAATAGAAATAAGATAAAGGTAAAGATGCAGTCCATGCCATAGGTCTCATGAATTTTGTTGAATGCAGGCCGCAGGTTTGACTCTAACTTTCCCAGCAGTCAGGGTAACAAGGGGGATGTAATCCGATACCAATCCAGCATCCATCCACTGAAAACAGATGAGTTTCTCAGCACATATACAGCAATTTTGGGTTCCAATGTAGGAGAGAAATTACAACTCATGAAGAGAGCCTCATGAAGAGAACACTGCAGATTGCACAGATCCTGATCCCCTTGGCTCTTGGGACAGTCACAAAGACAGTGTGTAGCAGAATCTGACAGAATCCCATGAGTGAAATGCACTACTTTGGAAGCAATGGTGCCAGAGTGGAAATGGGCAAGTGATCAGAATGGCCTGAAAGACAAAACCTTTACTCTGGTTCTACTTTTACTGGGCAACTTTCTCATCTATAATCCAATCTATAGGTGATCCTATTCTCTAGGAAATGTCCATACGATTAAACTGGCCACAGTTCTCATGCAAAGTTATTTTTCCACTGCAGCACAGTAAGCTGGCATTCTGGCTGAAAATCAGTTTCTTAATGCCAAGCTGACTCTGAGCCCCTTACCAAACTCCCTTCCCATTACCTAGTATTCCTTCAAAGAACATCACTGAACTCCACTTCAAAAATTCATTATTTTTTCACCTCATCTATTCCCCTCAGATCTGGTTCTTGCTTTCTGCCTATTTGAGCTTGTGCCCGGTTTTCTAGTCCGCTCTTGCCCAGGATACTGTGTATGGCTCGCCGTTCCTGGTCTGCAGCAATAGTCTACAATACCATCTACTTCCATGCTGGGCTCTGTGTCCTAGAATCACAGCCTGGACTCACACCAAGGGTCCCACTCCTCCATATCTATTGCCCTGGAAGGAATTTAACAGCATTTGTTAATTTGCATAGTATGAATCAGTTCCGTGGCATTTAGTTCACCACCGGTGAACTAACTGGAACTTTTGCATTAGCAGAATTTTCACCAGATCCTGACCTCCTTGATCCTATCGGAAAGTAAGCCAGTCTACACACACAGTGAAACTGCCGGGGAGCACTAAATCCATCACAGTACTACAGAAGACACGACTGCAAGAACCTCAAAGAAGTATGTCACCTGGTCTAATGGAGCAGCATTTGAGGTGCTGGTGGTAGGATGGAGTCACAGAAAAGGTTATGCAACTGGACTACAGCCAGAAAGAAATAACCTTCAGATATGAGCAGCATAGAAAGCTCCTCACACACTTGTCTCTTCCACTACTGCATTTGTAGGTAGTAATCACCGTCAGCAGAAGCAGCCTTATTAAGACTTGGAGTGACACATATAGCTCATTTCATCTTACATAATTTCCCAAAACTACTATAGCCAGAAATTGCTTTGTAATCTCCACCATCAACACAGAGCCAATGTACACAAAGGCAATCTAAAGTCTAGCCTGGATCCTCCATAATCAACATTTCTCTTAATGAAATAAAACTATTGTAATCAGTAAACATCTCAGTTATTTTCCCTTTCTTAGGAATGCCAGTTTAAATAAAGTAAGTTAACTGAATAATATGAACCAAAGGTGACAAACAATTGGTATGCTCACGGCCACTTTCCTCATCATTGTTTGCTTCCTGCAGTCTTTCCCAAGGAGACTTCATGAGGTCTCAGAACTCTTATTAACCCACATACCAGGAGGGCACTACCATTTTAATAGTATTGCCAAGAATGGAAATGTGTTGGCCACGCTTGCCCTAGACAGCTTCTACACACAGTCTACCTCAGAAAGTGGAAAATGCCTTTCTTTCAACATAGAAGACTCATAGTTCTCACAGGAGGTGGTGGTGTAAGCTTTCCAAGTTCTAAACCAGGAAACCCAAAGATATCAATTCTACATATTATGCCTCCATCTGAAAACGTAGAAGTTAGACGTTAAGATATCTGCCTTGCTGCTCCCATTACAGTTGTTACCAGTAGCACCTGGGAGCTTGTTAGCGTTACAGGATCTCAGCCCTGACCCAGACTTAGTGAATCAGAACCTTCATTTAAAGATCCGTAACTTCGATTCATATGCATATTAGTCTGCCTGAACTAGAGGACACAGAACAAAGCACATTTTTTCTTTTCAAAAAGCCTATGACTTTCATGCTTGTAAAATTCAGCATTCTGAGTTTACTAACATGCCTCTTGCTTTAGATTTTACATCCAGACTGTCTATCCTTTTTATTTGACTATATGTAGGGTGCATCTAAGCATCCATGGGCAAATTTCTTTTGCCAATGATAATAAATACACTATATAATGATTATTAAGAATTTTATAAATATCCTCTCATTAACACTGTAACATTCCAGAGAAATAACATAGGAAAAGATTGAAAATGTTAAAGGAAATATTATAAATGACAAAAGTTCAATTTTAATTAAAGTTATCAGTGAACATTATTATTGTAATGAAAGATTGGCTAGCGATGTCACTTGAGACAAATATACATCTTAGATGGGTATCAGCTTAGCACGATCACCATATTTCAAGATCTAGAACCTTTAATTTTGCATTTTCAGGAACAGGTGACTTTGGGGCTACATCCAGAGTTGATTAGCCTCAAAGGGCTGGCTTAACTCACTCAATCCTCAGAAACTGTTTTCGGGACCAGAGGATACCTTTTCAGCGGCCAGCAAACTATGTCCACAATCTAAGAAGCCAATTCTTAGTAGTAGAATGCCTAGAAAGATGATATAATAATCAAAAGCTAGTTAGGGAAGCAGAGAATCAGCACAAAGGGAAGTAGATATTAAAAAAAAAAAAAAAAAAAAAACCACTTTGGAGCTCCACTTTATCCTAGAGTTCATGTATTCCATTACTCTTCCTTGAACAAGGTCTTTCACTAGACAAGTAGTAACAAAATCAATTAAGCATTAGCTTTCTTAGTGCAATTCATTCTAGCGTGCATCTCCTAGCTGGAATTGGGCACTCCCTAATGTCTACAGCCATACATTAACAGATAGCCTGTGGTCACTACTGCAATTGAACACCTCACTTAAGTTGTACTGATTTCTAATAGAGCAGCAGTGTCCAACCTTTGATTTCCCTGAGCCACACTGGAAGAAGAATTTTCTTGGGCCACGCATAAAATACACTAATATTAAGGATAGCTGATGAGCTAAAGAAGGTCACACAAAAAAAAATCTCATGTTTTAAGCATCTGTGTTGGGCTACATTCAAAGCCATCCTGGAGGGAGTTCCCTGGTGGTGTAGTGGCTAGGCTTTGGGGCTCTCAACGCTGTGGCCTGGGTTCGATTCCCAGCCAGAGAACTACCCACATTAAAAAAAAAAAAAAAAGAAAAGAAAAGCAAAGCCACCCTGGGCTGCAGGTTGGACATACCTGTAATAGAGGATTCGTTCACAAAAAACAGCCAACTATCTTTACAAATTCTAGAGATACCTAGTTGGCCCTTTACAGGCCATACAGTTAAAGTCTAGCCTTATATTTTATATGCTGCCAATACCCTTCTTATGCAAAGTTCTCCAGAGGATTTATACACGCCACGACTAGATTTCTTAAAGATCTGAAGACAGCTAAGTTAGATAAAAAACTACATCATCTATGTTTGTACATCACGTTGTGGAAGTTTAAATCATAAAAGCAATGATACTGTGAAGTGCTTCAAAAGAGAAACAGGTGCCACTGTTACAGCTAGGAGGTTACAAGTCAGGGGTGGAGCAGACGGAAGAAATCTTTTTCCTGTAAACATTCCCTAAACTAGGAGTAACCAATCTTTAGTTTTCCTAGGCCACATTGGAAGCACTGTCTTGGGCCACACATAAAATACAATAACACTAACAAAAGCTGATGAGCCATCATTACTCACAAAAATATCTCATACTGTTTTAAGAAAGTTCACAAATTTGTGTTGAATTGCATTCAAAGCCGTCCTGGGCCGCATGCTGCGGGCCGTGGGTTGGACAAGCTTGCTCTAAATAGTTACAAACAACGTGGGGCCTTTATTAATGAAGCGATTCACCCCATGATAGATCCTGGCTACGTTTCTGGGAAGGGCCACATTTGTCTGTGTTATTTATTGTTAAATGTTTGAAAGCAAAGAAAAGGATGATTTCCTAAAGAATGTGATTCTACCTCTTTCAAAGCCTTGCTTAATATTGATAGCTTGTTGTCTAGTGTTCTAGGAGCATCTGTTCAATCATAAATAAGGGATGTCCAAGACCAAATGCAGTAGATTATAAGTGATGAAGTGTATGTACAAAGTAGAGAACATCAGATTTCTGCTTCATTTGTGCATATTATAACTTTTATTTATCCACTGCAATAGCTCAATTGAATTACGTGAGAGCTGAACACTTTAAACCCAAAAAGTCTCCCTTCAGCAACTATCCTAATTGCCTTAAGAAACAACGTCAAATAACATTATATAGTCAACTCTTAATTATGCATGTTAAGAGAGCTCAGGGATACAGGAATAATTGGCATTCAAAAGAAATCCTCAAACTTCATTTTAACTAAGAATTAAAGTCTCTCCCACGACTAAACCTCTTACCTGAATGTGATATTGAACATAGGAAAATTGATTGGTTAAATGCTTAGTTTTGTTATCCCCAGACTACCCTTTGGTTGAAACCCAACAGTAGTCAAGCAAAGGGAGATGAAAGAAAAACAAAGGGACTAGATAATTCACAAACTGGATACAGGCGACCCCGTATAACATGGTTGTTATGTGAATCCATGTTACACAAAACAAAGAACTAGTACAAAAAAGGTTAGGTTTAACAAAACATACTATTATATTTTTATAATTAAGAGAAATATCTTTATTAAAGCAATTTTCATAGAAAGTATAACATATTAATATGTATTAACTATCTTTTGCTTGTAAAATCTTTTATCACACTCCATGTTATTCGGGGATTTCTCTAATTCTCAAACTATGTTGAAGTGAAAGTGTGTTCTAGGATGCCATGTTGTACGAGGGTTTCCCCAATTCTCCAACTGTGTTATAGAAGTGTCATGTTATACAGGGGTTGCCTGTAATAAAATCCTAAAAAGTGAGAACTGTTTATATTTACAAATGTGACTATTTAGAGAAGTCTTGGTAAAACTGTTTTTTTGTAAACTCTTGTATTTTGGCCGTTCTGAGTCATCTCCCTGCCAATTAACTAAACCTGATTCTCACTGCTGAAAGTTAAACTATAATAGAGTCCCACCATTTATTTCACGAAAACGTTAGCAAAAAGTTACTTCATTGTGTTTGTCTCATGTTAACAATTAAACTGTGTTATAGAGATCACTATAACCAGATAAAAATGTTAAGAAGACTGGTTATCATTCACTAGCAAGGACACTGGGTGACTTCACACTTGATATATAAAAGAGAAGCTCTGAAAGAAATGTTGACTTGTTTTTCAATTTAAAAAGGAATACTACTGAAAAAGCTTGTTAGAGCTCTAAAAAGAGTGTAAAACCTCGTTTAAGACACTAAAGCACCCACATATTTCATTCAAATCACTTCCCAACTATTCAAGCTTATATACCTATAAAAATCATGTTTGCTTTGAATAAAACACTACGTATTTTCTTTGATCTTTTCAACTAAGTTCTTCAAAGCCCCCTGTAGCAGGGATATGTACTGGGCCTGAGTCAGGACAGGTTAATCAGTTTGCCAAAGCTCACAAAATGAATCAGTCCTGGATCTCTGAAGTCTGGAATTAAAGCTGAAGTGGGAAGAAAGGGAGGGAGGGAGGGAGATTTTGGAGTTTCCTTGGTATCTTCAAGAATAAAGCAGGTAAACCATCCCCCTTCTACCTGCCTGAAGAAAGGAGTCGATAGCTTTTCCTCGTGAACCCTTTCATCTCTCCAGTCCAATTAATCTGTAGGCCTAAAGGAAAGGAACTCAAAAGTCTTACACAAAACATAGTGAAGTTAATTATCCACATGTGGCTGTTCAATTTTTCTGGTATTTCCATTGATAATCAATTGCTCATCACTATCTGGCTTTCTCCCAGCACCTCTGAGCCTTTTCAGCTCACCAGGGTATCATTTAATTGCTTTAAAAAAAAAGCTGTAATTATTATTAAGTAGCTAAAATTGAAACTACCCAGGAAGTTGATGCTACCAAAACAAATCATTTAAGCATTGAACTTGAGCTGGATATTCCGAGCTTCAGCTGGATAAAAGCCCAAAGGCAGAGGTCTTTCCCTGATCTCCTTTCTCGATTTAATTTGTTCCGAAGGCATTCTGAAAGCTTGGGGGCTTATTAAGCAAACAGAGGGTTGGATCAATTTGTTGTGTCACCTTCACATAAAACTTTAGTGAGTGGTTACTAAGCACGAGGCTCCCAATTGTCTTTCAACTCTTCTTCTAACAGGAACGCGGCAGCCTAACTAATATTTTAACAGGCGAAAAATCCAATGGTAGCTACCAGGGGACCGCGGTGGCGGAGCCGCCACCTTGCGAGCCAACAAGCGTCTCGGCCGGCTCTCTGGCCCCCAGCCTCCTAGGGCGCCTTCCCGTGGGGAGCCCACGCTCTCGCCCCCAGTACCCGTTACGCTGGCCGACGCTTGGAGGCCGCGCCTGCTCGGAAAGGATACGCTCCAGGTAGTGGGCGCCCTCGGCGGCCACCGCATCCGCGGTGTCCCCGGCATCCGTCAAGCCCAAGCCCAGCGCTTCTTCCAGAACCCGCAGGGCCGAGGTGGGTATCCCTTGCTGAGCAGCCATCAGCAGCGCGCCAAGCCCCGACCCGCACCGGCCCACCGCGTCTCTAAGACGCTTTTGCAGACGACCCCACGCAGCTCTCGCGAGAGCCCGACTCTCCCTCACCCCTCCCGCCAGGCCAGCTCTGGGCTTGGAAGGGTTGCCACGACCAGACGCGTCGGGGCCCTCTGCGCTTCCCGGGTTACCACGGCAACATCGTTGCCTAGTTACTCTGAAAACTCCGGACGCTGCCGGTTGAGTGCACGACAGAAAATGCAAGGAACGGTTAGCTTGGATTACATGCATTTTCTTACCGAGGAAGCTTTTTTTTCAGTTTTGAGCCTAACGTTTTTTTCTTACTTTTCTTCCCTAAATGCCTTTCCCATCGTTCTTACACATGCCCATCATTGGTACCCGGTTTTTAGATGTGTTTACAGCCCTAATTGTCCCCAGGGAAACCTCCTGGAAAAGAGAGAGTTTCCGTGTCTGGAGCTGGGTGGATGGGGGCGGGGAAGCCCTAGAAATCGGAATTGAGAGACTGACTCAGGGGAACTACCATCCTCTGATGCTTAGCAATAAAGAACTAGGGTGCTCAATTTAATCAAATCCATTCTTATGCTCTTTTAAAACATTTATCTAGACATCTGTCTTGACTTTGATTTCATACACTGGGACTTGGAATCGTATTGGAGCATCGATTCTTGCCAAGGTAAAGCCACTTTCATAAGAATTATGAGGTACAAATGGCCCTAACATAATATATAATAAATGATATTGCCCAATCATGTGCAGTCCTTTTACTATGACAAGTTCTTCCTCAGATTTATATTGCATATATATCAGAAGTAAGAATTTACTGGACCCTTTTCTTCGAGGATTCTTTTTCATTTTACATTTCTTGATGGAAAACGTTTACCTGCTTTGAAGTTGCAAGAAGTAAAACAACGTAAAGAATTAAGAACTCACCAGGCACATACATAGTAGACAATAAGAAATGTATGTTATTTCTATTGAAGTTAATTGTTTTGTTTTTTAGAATAATCGAAGATCACATTTAGACATAATATTTGGAGCATTCATTCCTGGTACTTACTGTTTTAATAACTTACTCTTTGTCCTTGACACTTAACATCAAACATATCCTGAGTGATCATTAAATGCAAGGAACAATTATAAGGGGCTGCAAATATAGGAGAACTCTGAAATTGGGGAATCCGTTGCTTTTACTGAAAGCCTGCTCTTTGTTTCAAAAGGAGTTATTACCTCATCCTCCAGGGTTGTTTCCTGTGAATACATGACTGAGAAATGACCTGGGTAAAGAGTGATCTGGGACTTGCACACCTAGCAAGGCATGTATGTAGGAGCAGGAGAGAACCATGAAGGAGATTCTTTCTGAACAATTAATGTTTATTTTGCTTTTTATTTTTCTCTGTTACAATATCTCTTCTTTTATTTTTTTCAGATGTAGTATGCCATATTCTACAGATAGGTTTAAATCTCAACTCTCTGTATGAACTTAATTAACTCAAGCTCTCTGAGCCTTAGTTTCCTCTTCTCTAAAACTGAGATTTTAATATCTGCCTTACTAAAATATAAAAAGTAAATGAAATGTGTAAAAAACACTTATAACCATGTCCAGTATATAAAACATTTTCAATAAATAACTGTTAATAAATGGACTTAAAATATTAAGTGATATGATGATCCCAAATTGGATGTTACATTTGTAAGAAACTAACACATATAGGAACATATTTAAGACAAAACAATAGTTTTAGAAATACCCAGCATTCAAAAAAGGAAAAAATTTTAATAGAGTCCTAAGAAAATAATTATGGCAAGTATCTACTACTTAAGGTAAAGCAGAAGTGGGAAAGATTCTTGACAAAAGAGCTAAAAAAAATAAGAAATGTATCATTATTGCACTCCTCAAAAAAATGCTTTTTAAATTCTGGAAGTACAATTCTCTAAGTGTTATAACCAGTTTTAATTCAGAATTATCAATTTAATTTTGTTTACTTCATGAATTATAAATTTAGAGGTCACTGAAGGTATGTGTGGCTTAACTAAAATTTGAACACGTCATAGGAACCTAAACAGCAGCACACTTAAAAATTCAAATTAGAATTTGAATTTTTAATATTTTATTTTGTAAACTTTTAGATATCTGCAATGGATGGGTAATGTTTTTAAAGCAATAGAATAAAATGAAAAATCTTAAATACAGATACACAGAACCAATAATTGACTTTAGATAGAAAAAGTGAAATGCAACTTTTTTAGATAACGGTTAATATCTAAAAACTAGTATGTCTTTGCAAGGGACGAATTTAAAGATAATCCTTTTCCATTGGAATTTTTGTTTTGTTAATTGCCAGTTTAATTAAAAGGGGATGTGTATCCTTTATAAGAAATACAAATATTTCATATTTCAAACTATAGTAGTGCTTTTAGTTTTAATTGTATCCTATAGTTCTACCATCTTATAGTTTTTCCTTTTAAAAAGTATTTTATAAATTTACTTGAAGTGGGAAAAAAAGAAAGTGCCTTAACAATTGATGAATGAACAGCAAGCTGTCTAGTTTACCTCTGAATATATTCCTGAAAGAAAGAAATAAAGGAAACCAATGGAGACATTCAAAATGAAGCAACGATCACAAACAACAAGATTTTATTTCCTCCCAGCCTAAATGCTCCATTTTTGTAAAAGTGAAATTATTTATAGAAGCAAAACCAAAAAGTAATCTGACGATAGATTTATTCTTCACATTTGTACTTTCAAAGCAGAGAATACTCATATGCAAAAATATAGTAAAGTACTATGTAATTTTCAGAAGTTATAAGTGTTCATTTGCTTTCAATAGAGCCCAAGCCACATACTGAGGCAACATTTTTTAAAAGTAACTTATCTTCTTTCAAAACTTCACCATAAGTGGTAGCCAGTTTTAGAATTTCAGAATTCATTCAAGTAGTGGTAATTGACTGTGATGGAAATTATCATTTTCAACCATACAGCTATACTTTCCCTTTTATTATTTATCAACCATTTGAAAATCCACATCTCCTATGTTCTTAGCTCATATAGTTCAAACACTATCATTCTTCTGACCCTGAGCATCACATGACCTAATATAAATATCTCATTTTGCTGGGCTACAGTGATCAGTTCCTGAATTGGTAAGTGACCTGAAAGGAACAATGCGACTTGATGGGAATTTGGTGGGAATTCTAGAAAAAAGATTCTTACTCTTTGGGATTTAACTTCTGGAGTAGCCATAGTTACCTTGCAGTATGAAGAAAATTTTTGTCCAAGAATTGAGTCTACATAGAGGACCTGGGTGAAAGAAAGATAAAAGCTCAGTTAAGATAAAATCACTTGAACCTCTAGTGTGTGTGTGTGTGTGTGTGTGTGTGTGTGTGTGTTTTCTTGCTCTGTCAGCTGAGAGCTCCTAAACATAAAAGCACTCCCATAGCAACTTGCACCCAGATCTTGGTTTCTAATGCTATTTTCCAATAAAAATTATGGCCATTGGAGAAATGGCTACACTGAGGACTGAGCTGAGTATGTAAAAGATGAGCCTGAAGATTCTTACGGCACCAGAAAATAGAAGAGTGCCCCCCATTACCAAAAACTCATAATAATGGAGGTATGTCAAAGAGACATAAGAGCCAACTGAAAGAACTCCCCCAAATGTATAATACAAAACTAAAACACTTTGAGCAACAAAATTAATAAAGCATTATTGAAACACAACCCAAAATATAAAACAAATATCTGAGTCCAGGCTGATATAAATAAGTGATTATATAAATACATAAATGCAGGAGAATGGACATATCTTCAGTGAAGAAGAATTCCAAATAATACTCGTATGTGTATATGAGAAAAATAGACAAATCTTAATTGAAGGACATTCTACAATATACCTGACTGGTAATCAAAACAGTCAACATTATGAAAAGCAAAGAAAGTGTGAGAAACCATCATAGCCAAGAGGCACCTAAGGAGGCATGATGACTAAATGTGATTTGGGATCCTGGAACCAAAAAAAAAAAAAAAATAGCATATTAGGTAACGGAATAAAGTACAGACTTTAGCTAATAATAATTTATCAATATTGGTTCATTAGGTATGACCAATGTACCATATTAATGTAAGATGTTAAGAACAGAGGAAACTGGGTGTGGTATATGAGGATTGTCTATAATATTTTTACAACTAATGATAAATATAAAACTATTCTAAAATAAAAGTATTTTAAAAATTACTTGAACCTTGGTTCAAGCATTGCCTTAAACAAAACCCATTCCTTGATCTTTCCCTTATTTCAATTGATAAATTATTTTTACTTAAGCAAGTTTCTGTAGGGCTTTTTTGTCACTTGCCAATCAACAGAATGCAGCCGATATATTATTGACTCTACAGACAATCTTTATTATTTTTATACTATTTGAAGATATCCTTTACTGACAAGAAGATTTTTCCAAAATGTCTGTTATAACAGACTTACATACATTTAGACTTGAAAGAGCTCTTCTCCTCACAGAAATGGAAAAAACACAGTTTGCTTTTACACATAGTAGAGAACAGAATGGGTTATTTTAGAAGTCCAGGGCATCCTCCTCTATCTTATCCACTAGTCAGGCACTTTCTCATCTATAGATGGAAAGAGAAAGATAAAAAGACATGGCAAAGAGAGCAGCAATGGCAGTGAGGGACAGAGAAATTGTGCAGAGAGTGATGACAGATGGGAGGTAGGAGTAGGAGAAGGAAGTCTGACTGGGGAGACCATCGCAACAGCTCCCGGCAGTGTCCATCTAAGGCACATCTAATGGCTACTTTAAGCAGTGGAGGCTTGCTATGCAGTAATGAAAACCTTCCCCCAGGTGTTAAACTGCTCATTCAGGGACAGGATTTACAACTACTTTTATTAAATTCCAAACAAATAGGTATATATTTCCTTAACAACATATTTCAGACATTTATCCATGTCAGTAGGCAGAACTACGGATCATGCTTTTTAGGGGCTATATAGTACACCTCTGTGTTGCTATATCATAATTCTTTTAAGCAGACTTCAGGTCAATTTTCTGGTCTTATTTAAAGCCTTGCAACCCTACCCAATCTGGGCATGAGAGCAATCATCTTCCCTTGTTTCTAAAACTTGACTAGAGTAGGAGGCTCAGGAATGTGCCATTTACTCCTAAGGAAATGTTCCTCCTCTCATTCTCATCTCTGAAATTCCTTTGGCCAATTCATTATATAGTGTTGTATGAAAGTGTCTCCTATGTACATGATAGAATATTTGACATTTAAAGTTTTCATAATTAGTTTATGGTTTTTAAGTGTTTGAAAAAAATAAATGCACCACAATTGCATTTATTTCAGAGAGGATTCTAATGTACTTCTTCGAAGTAACAAATAACCATTACATCTTTAAAAGCTAATGCTTAGGTTGCAGTGATTGGTCAATTTTAATAAACAGAAGTGCTAAAAGATTTGCATATTCAGCAGAGCTCTTTTTGGGCCATTCTTTGGAACAATATGAAACTCCATAATGGTAATAAGGGAAGATATATATCTTCTCAAAATCACATTTCTAAATCAATTATGAAATGATTAAGGGTTAGCAAATCAATGAATGGACATGTGACTTTTTTTGTTTCACAATCCATCGCATAGCCACAATATGCAAAATGTCTGATGTAGATCAATAGGTGTAACCAAAGAGGAAGATGAAGAGTCAAGGAGGAATTATACACAGAAGCAACTATAGGCCATAGCAAGATATTTAGACCTCATCCTAAAATTAATAGGAGGCCACTGAAAGACATAGATAAGAGAATAACATGGCCAAATTGTTAGGTTCTTAACTTTTTTAGAAAACTATGTGTAGCTTACACTTTTAATTACATATATAATTATAAATAAATACATATATGCATATACATATCTGTGTGATCATGTGTATGTTTATTCAATGCAGTCTTTTTTATTCCTTTTCTGTTTGCCTTGTTCTTTGCTATCTCCTAACCCTGTCTTCCACATCAGCTCACTCCCGCCAAGGTTGCCCATGTTGAAGATACGATGTCCTTCTCTATTTTTCTCTATGCTCATTCATAGCCCACCATGGCCTCTGAGCATTACTTCATGTACTTGCTCAGTGTGCCAGATTAAAAGATATATCAATCTCCTGATACTGAGCAGACTCTATAGTAATGTGTTTAACTAAGTAGGTTGAGGAAACTACAACTTGGCTACCTACATGATAACAATTTGCTCTCCAGAAAGAGGGAGACTGGCTTGTATAAATCAAGTCCACTTTTTTTAGTGGTTTTCATTTTTTTAATGTACATATAATGCTATTCATTTAACCTTCTACAATATAATTCCACCATAAGCAATAGCAGAATAAAATCCATGTAGCTATAAGCTTAATTCATGGTGCCTTGATTTCTATGGTCTAGATTCTGTAGCATAGTGTAAGATCTGGGTCAGAGGACACATTTATTTTTAATCAATAGTTGTTGCCAGATTACTATCCCTAAGAAACTGGAAAACCTCACATTTACATCTGCAATGTGTATAGCTTTCCCTTTAATTTTTGATTCTGCTGGCAATAACATGATATCTCAATATTACATTAATTTTCATTCCCTGACAGCTAGTGAACTACAGTGTCTTTTTATGTTTGTTGCCATTTCAATTTTTGATATTATAAAGTATCTTTTATCCTTTTTCTCTTTTCTATATTTTTTGTCAATTTACTGATTCATAAATGATTAGTATTAGACCTTACCATATCAATTCTGTTACCCATATTTTTCTACATTTATCATCTTGTCATTTATATTATTTATAATATATTTTGAAATGAAAAAAGCTTTTAATTTTCCTATAATAAACTAGGGTTTTTATGTCTTCTGGGTTTACGGATTTGATTAAGAATATTTTGTCAAAACTTAGATATTATAAACATTCTTCTAAATTTTAAAAACTCTTAGGTTCTATATTTTTTATTTCCCATATTTAAATATTTAGTTCATCTGGAGTTTATTTTTATGTAGGAGATAAAATAGATTCCTTTTATTTCTTACAGATGGATAGCCAATAATGAAATTTTTTTTTAATTCTCCTTTCCCACTGAATATACTATCATTTTATATATTAAATTCTCAGTTTTAATGAGATTTATTTATGAAATAGTTATTATATTTCCATAACTTATTTATCAATATTTATAACAATGCCATATTGATTTGTGATTAGTGGTTTTTCAGTTTTGATGTCCTGATATCAGGAACATCAAGTCCCTTTTCCTGGTCCTCTTTTATTTCAAGCTCATTTTGGGCAATAAACATTAATATTATTTTATACATGTGCCCTCCTCCTAAAAAAGCAGTGAGATTCTAACTAGAACTGCATTAAATACAAATATTAATTTCGGAAGAATTGTCTTCCTCATAATAAGTCTCCCTGTCCAAAGATATAGTAGGCCTTTCCTTTCTTCAATTTTGTTTTATGTCTTTCAATTACATTTTCTATTTTTAATCATGAAATATTTCAAACACATATAAAAGTATGATGAATCATTTACTATGTACCTCTTACAGAGATTAGATTCTTTGACGTGAGAAAACATTTTACATATAACCACTCCTAGATATGAGTTGCTTGATTTAAACCCCTTTGTTTTTGTCTTGTGAAGCATTTTCTATTATCTCATTTTCTGTGATTTATTTTATAGTTATTGAATTTAATCAGTGTCCTCTTACAAACTATTTTCAGGTAAAATTCTATTTAGCTTTTTGTTCCGTTCTAACTCATTTTTGATAGCTGTGTCTGCGTCGATTGCTTCCTCTTGGTTTATTGCACTATAAAACACCAAATAAATAATAAAGAAACATGGTACCTTTGAATAAGGGATTTAATAGGTTGAGATCTGAATTGATTGAGGTTTAATTGTTGCATGCTACCTACCTTTGCTAAGACTCCCACTGGCCTTCTGATCTTCTCGTTGACCATTTGTTTGCTTTCCTCATGTACAAATTTCAAACTGCCCAAAATTCTATATACATTTTTGGTCTTAAGAAGAAAAAAAGAAAGTAAAAAATGTAAAAGTCAATACACTGCATATTTATTGATTTCTTCTATGCACAACACTCAGCATCAGTGGTAATGGGGGACAAGAGATTCAAAAATGAATAGCACATGGTTCCTCGTTTCAATCAGCTTATAACCTAATACGTAGTTTTAATTTGAGAAGTTACTCAAGGAAGAATAACTCTTCCTGCAATATAACCATAAAATTGGAAAATGATCCTCAAACAACAAGGAAAGGAGGGGAAAAGACATAGCTTTGGTTTAAAATAAAATGAAGACTAACTAGAAGGGAAAAAAAATCCAAAAAATTCAAAGAGGAAAAGTAGATTCTATAATATATGATGGTGTGTAACCATATAGAATACATTTTGAAAGTGAGTTTAAAATTTTTTGATATCATAGTTGAGTTTCTATTTAAAACTATAAACTAATCTGATAATTTCAAGGTACAAAGCAATCATCTTTTTTTGCAAGGGGTTCTCTCAGTGCAATGCCTAAGCCGGCAGCAACAACAGCACTTGAGAACCTCCTAGAAGTGCAATTAGAGGGTCCAATGTAGACTTATTAAATCAGAATCTCTAAATTGAGGCCTGGTAATCTGTGTTTTAACAGGCTGTTGTGGTGATTCTGATGAGCACAAGTTTAAGAACCATTGCCCTTAATACATTTTTCTACTAGTTTTCCAACAGGTGTCTTCAATGCATCTGGGTGTAAAAGATGCAAAAGTGTGCTTGTAAACAGACATTGGATACAGTGCTTTGGTGTTGTCTCTGGCTACTTATTAAATAATTGGTAGAGTGGTCAGCATGTGCCAGATGGCTCCTTAACTAACTTTGATTTCTTGATAATCCACCCTATCTCTGCTTTCTAATCACAAAAGCTTTTTTCCAGTAGAAAACTATGCCCATTTCTACTTTAATTACAACCCAAAATGGGCCATATAACATTGCCTTACAAAGTGACACAATGACGTTAATTCCAGCTCCAAAATAGTTATTATTTACAATGCGCTGGGTAGTACCTGTAAAAGACAAACAGCAGGACACCTATACAGTGCATTTCAACAACCTTGCATCACACTTCCTATATAGCTGGGAACCTGAGCAAGACAAAACTAACAGAACCCAAGCCATATTTCTGTTACTGAATGGATACACATGAATGCATAGAAAGTGTTTAAATGATTTCATCCAGGTGAAATTTACAGGTGTGTTAAGTAAAATAATACAACCCTTAAGGGGGGGGGGAACTGTACATGTAAATATGTAGTTATCTATTAATTTAACTTATTTTAAATAAAAATATAGGCATAATTTGCCTCTTAACTAAACCATAAGCTTCATCCTTTGTGCTAGCTAGAGCTTCATCATCATCAGCTAGTAGGTCAAATACTAGTGAAGATCTAGAAACAACTTTTCAGACTGACATTTGATGCCTATCAGAGTCATAATGCACAAGAAATTGAGGAGAAACCCAAGAGCAAGAAGAGAATATTAGTGACTACAGGCAATACAACATAGTCATAAACGGTGCAAACCGGGAGCAAACGTTTAACAGCAGGGTGACCTTGGAACCCTCGCTTAACCCTTGTGGGCTTCAATTACTCATCCATTAAATGGGATTATAAAATAATTTATATGGAATTGTAGCAGTTTCTGGAATATCATAAGAGCTTAATCAATCTTATATACTATTAAATTATTTTTATGGACTAATCTGAAACCAGTATGCCCCCTGGGGCTTAGCAGATCTGCCAAATTTCAACTACTGATGTAATGATAAAGCTGAGCAGTTTCCTCTGAAGCACTCCCAGATGTCTCCTGCTAGGTTTCTGCTGCCCTAGTGCTTCTCTTTCAACTTTTTGAGGTATTGAGTAAGAAAGAAGAGGAGGCCTGAGAGCGTTGATTCTCAATGCATGTTCCAGCCACCGATAAAGTACATTTCACCAAAACGATTCCTTTATTTCTCTTTATATCTATTTTAAAAATTGAAGACAGCACTCCCCAATGGACCTAAAACCTTAGTAAGAAAACATGCTAACAAGTCATCCAGGGAGGTGAGAGTCCCACAGCTTCTCGAATAAACTCCAAATTCAGTGAAATTGATAGTGAAATAGCAAATACATCGAGTTTAACCTGGATTTCACTACAGTCAAAATATGTGGCAATATCTGATTATCTAATTAGAAATGTGAATTATAATGTTGCAGTTAATCAACTCATAGTCTTAAGTTTTGAGATCATTGGGAGTACTTACTTAATTTCTGATAACCAAATCCTAAAAACAGAATTATTTCTACTTCAATTTGATATTCAAATAAATGTTATGCACAAAAAATATTTGGTATAACAAGAACAAAATATACTTATATAAGGAAAAGGTACAGTTTGACATCAACCAAAAATGAAAATTAGTGTTTGATTTTGTAGGAGTTAGTATGTTGTCTCATTTATTTTAAAATATATTTGCTCACAAACTAATTTAACAATATATGTATAGAAATATTGAACTGGGGCTTATAAAGTCATTATTCAGCCTTTCAGAAACTACTTAATCATTGTAGAGAATGCAAAAAATAAATCAATTGCCCAAATGATAGTTAATTGAAATAAGTCAAGAAATAAATCAGAATTATGGCAAGAATATATCAATACATTTTTGATTGATGAACTTTTTCTTTTGACATAGCTATCTATCATTATTGTACTAGGAAATTTCTATTAATATTTGTAAATTCTAAAATATACTTATTCATATCATCTGTCATCTGAGAGTACAAATTTTTTCTTTACCTCTTATTCATTTCTAGATCTATCTTCATGGTGCCAAGTTAAGCAACAAAAAGTTGGAGCGCTCAGTCTTTAAAAGCTTCTGATAACTTATATGAACACCCTAAGTATTTTACATATGAAAAATATTGCAGTTGAGCTGCCAAAAATATTGAAAGCAGGCAACATTTGACTTGAAAGCTACCTTCTAATGTGACCTACCTCCAAAGAGACTATTTTTTGCTAAGGCCATGGAATCATCACAACTGAAGCACAAAGTATAATCAATCTCTTACTTATAAGAAATGAAAGTTTTTGACTTAGAAGGAAAAAAAACCCCTCTCAATTAAATTTACCTCTACACCAAAGCAGATTAAATCACAAGTATAACATTTTCCTATTTAGAGGTGACCTTTGCTCAGTGAGTCACATATAAGATCCTCCTGATATATTTGAAATAATGAGTTTTGAAAGAAAAAGAGGAGGGTAGAAATAAAACTTGGGGTGGAACAAAAGTAAAAGACAAAAATTTAATTCTTGCCAATGTGAAATTATTGTTTATAAAATATTAAAGAAATATATATTATAAATAAAACCTTAAATCAATAAAACTTGGTATAAAACAGAGAATGCAAACCAGGAAACATGAGAGAACATTTCTAGAAGTTATGTATTGCAAATCCCCAGCTATCCAGAACTCTTTGAATAAGTTGTTATGTTGGATGATCAGATTTTTCAGAGCTATAATGTTTACAGCCATGGGTTAATGAAGAAAATTTTAGTATGCTTATGTTTCTATAAACTATTGTACATTTCTCTGAACCTTTAAATAAAGAATTTTGCTGAAACTCTAAATTGGCTTCCAGATGGTGGAGCACAATTATTATGAACATCTGCTGTTTCACTATCCATGAATCAAAGGTGTGGAATACCGTTGGACCCATTTGAAATGTCTCTAGACACTGTACTTTGTAGTCACATAGCTGTTTCAATAATTATGTGGTTTCCTCCTTTGTAGATAAACTGCTCTCTCTTACTTCTCCATGCTATTAATATCAGTATGTCAACATGTAGCATCACTCTAGGGATTATTTCTAATTTGTAGAGGATGTGTTAGAATTGTGTGTGAAATAATAATAATCATCTTCCAAAATAAGACCAAATGAAACAAGGTGTCATTAAGTTAGGTGATATTCCTTTTGCAGGAACCTTGTTTCCTCACCTGCTAGTGGGAGGTAAAACTTCTTTCAGGGTAAGCAATATTGCCTGCCAGTGAATTATAAATGAGAAAATGTTGTCATTTGAGGAGAAGACAAGTAGCATCAGAAAGTAATATATTTAGATTCAGACTGTTAATGGAAACTAATTTATATAATAAAAGAAACCCTCTAATTTAAAGGATAAAATTTAGAAGCAGTTATCATAAATAAAAAAATAAAACTATAAAATAATTATGTTAAAATTCATGCACTTATTAAGGGAGACCAAGAATACATAAAAAATTGTTCCATTAATTTTTTTTACTGTGTTTTATCTCAACATCTTAGAATCATAGTTTTAGACATGAAAAATTTAAAAATGATTATCTCCCTTTCTTTTATAGATGGCACCTTGATGCATAGATCAATGTGTAAATTAATGATGGAGCAAAAGAACTGGAAAACAATAAACTCATATCTAGTTTTTTGCTACTCTTATTAATATATGTATTAATTAATGCTCAATAGAATAATTCTAAAGTATTTCAACTGTCAATTCCTACACAAAGACCTCCAAAAAGTGATTGATCAAACAAAGCTAAGTGCATTACATTTACTTCAGCAAGGGAGATTACTATCTTGACAGTCTTAGTAGTATTTCAAAGACAAAGGAAAAATATTTGGAATTTTTTTATTTTTATTTTACTATTAACTTTGTTGGGGTGACATTGGTTACTAAAATTATATAGGTTTCAAGTCTACAATCCTATAATACACGGTCTATGCATTGTATTGTGTGCTCACCATCCAGAGTCAGTTCTCCTTTCCTCACCTATATTTGACCCCCCACTCCCTCCTCTACCACCTACCTCCCACTTTACCCCCCCACTGGTAACCACTAAACTATTGTCTGTGTCCATGAGTTTTTGTTTGTTTGTCTTGTTCCTTTCTTGCTTTCTGTTTTATATCCCACGTATGAGCAAAGTCATATGGTTCTTGACTCTTTCTGCCTGACTTATTTCACTTAGTGTTGCCACAAATGTTAGTATTTCATCTTTTCCTATGGCCAAGTAATATTCCATTGTGTATATATACCACATCTTCTGTATTCAGTCATCTATTGAAGGACACTTTGGTTGTTTCCATGTCTTGGTCACCGTGAATTATGCTGCAGTGAACATTGCGGGTAGGTACATACATCTTTGTGGACAAAAGTTTTCAGATTTTTGGGGTAGTCAGAAGAGGGATTGCTGGGTCATATAGTAACTCTATTCTTAATTTTTTGAGAAAACTTCATACCATTTTTCATAGCAGAGTTTTGGAGTCTTCTTGCAAGTGGTTTAAGATAAATCCTTCATGGGAGAGTCTAGACAGAATTGGACTAAGTTAATGTTCTCATAGTTCAGGGTCCAAGGTGAAAGTTTTAAAGTAAGTTTTGATAAACTAATTGACATCCTAATAGGTGAGTTGTTTATTTAGGTGTGCAAACTGACATTCTAATGAGATAGTTATTTTTCAGGATAAGCAAATTGTTTGCCCAGAATAATTGTTTTGCAAGAATCTTTCGAAGGAAACACTAAAGGCATTTATTGGCTTTTGGAGTCTGATTTAAAATTTCCTGGCTCAAAGTAATGTTGACATCGATAGTCTCAGATTACTTTCTGAGGTTTGATCCGATCTCAGGAAAATCACTAAATCAGTTAATGTCTTATTTTTCTCAATAGCAAAATAAAGCTCAAGCTTTTACTCATAAATCAGAACTTCTTGAATACTTACCAGTTAGCTATTGCCACAATAGTGTGGCCTTACATCTCCAAAACTCAGGAGCAGACAACTTATAATACCACTTTCATTCTCGATTATGCATTTGTGAGTCAACTGGGGTTCAGCTGATCTAGGCTGGGCTCAGTTAGGCTTACATACAAAGTTTGGGTTGAATCTACGTATGTTCCAAGTGCCTTTCATATTCTTTGATTAGAGGCTCCACAAATCATGTTCTTCTCTTGGTAAGAAGAAATCAAACAATGAGCAAATTTAACCACTCAATCACATTTTAAGACTCTGTACAAGTCAGTAGTGTAAACCCAGACAGTTGGGCTTTCTCCTTTTCTTTTATTTTTTGGTAAGGCAAGTGCCTAACTTAAGCTTTTATTGCTAAAGCATCCACTTCAAAGATGGCACCCACTTCAAATATGGCACCCACTTCAAAGATGACTATCTCAAACACATTGACAGCCATGTGACTAGATAAAGAACTAGTTTCCTTCCCCTCCCACCCCTGCAAGCTTTCTTCTTTCAGAAATTTTTATTGGTTCAGAGGCCACCCTAGCCATGGCATTGGTTATCCGTCAGCTGAGATATGTCACCCAAAAATAGAGACGCAAACACACACATAACAGCACACAACGTCACACCTACTAAACCATTGACCAAAGTAAAACACAAATATCCAGTGCAAAATTTTATCCAAAGCCTGAAAATCAAGTCAAGAAAGTATCTGCCACAAAGCCATAACAAAGACTGAAGAATTAGGACTCAATAATTCAACCTACTAAATCTTTTGAAAGAAACACTCTTAAATTTAGCTTTCAAACAAGCCTCACTTAAAGATAGTTTGGGTAATTAGAAAGCTTCTGTGCAGGCATAGAAAAATACTCAAATATGATTCATATGGATAGTTTTATCCCACATTATTTATTACATAATTTCCACAAATCAGTTTCTAGCTTGTTAGAATGAGAATTTGATAAACTTTTTGGCATTGGGCCAATCAAAGAAAATAGAAAATACTGAAATACAGATTTCATATGAGATTGTTTCTGTGTTAAATCACTTAAATATGCTCAATAAATCTATCAGTTTATAATGAATATGTAAGAACCTTAGAGTTTATATAACTCTATCTATGAGATTAAATGGTTTCAATACCCCTTGATTATTCAAGAAGCCCCAAAAGAGCTATCACTGTTCCAGTTATACTCTTCCTATTTGTCTTCAAGTTCTCAAGTGCTGTTCCTAAAACTACGATGTCCTTCTGCTCCCATGAGCACACATGTTTTTGGTATAACTATAAGAAAGCTAATGAGTACATGGTCAATTATAAGCTACAAAATAATTATTTAAAATTTATATTAAAGCTATATTTCAAGTCAAAATGATCAATGCCTATTTACAGTTTGTTATTTTTTTAAAGAAGAAAATCCTGAAGTGGTTTTGGTCGTAAGTTCAAATGTTAGCCCAAATAGAATGAGGGTGTCAAATTATTGTACCCAAAGTCTGCCTGTAGCCAAGACAGTGCTAATATAATTCATGCCCTAGTGATAAAGCATGTTTTTGACTTTCATAGCAATGACAGCAATTTATTAACACTGCTCAATGAATATATAATAAGAATAGATAGAAGAAAAAGCAATATTGCTGAGATGCAATCTCATATTAAGAAAATAGCTATTGTGAAGCTAAATTTTTAATTCTAAAAAGTACAACAGAAGCCATTAGCTCTACAAAATAATAAAATCAACATTATCAGAATTTCCTATCATACATTTATAAAAGTTACTTATATTAAATGTAGAAACAGAAGTGTGCTCTATCACTGCTACTTTTCATCCTCTCCATTTGAACTACTATTTTTAAAACCTTATGTAATATTTCTATTAAATTATAATAATACTAATAACTGGTTTATTTATTTAAAATTATTCTGAGCTCCTCCTGTGTGCCTGCTGAGGAACTAGGCATCATAGATACAAAGTTGAAGAAAACTTTGTTTGGAAGTAACTGAAATTTTGCTGGAAACGTGATAAGTATATTTCTTTTATTCAACCACAGTGTAAGTACATCCAATAAAACCAACACTCTTCTGGTAGACACTGCAAACTATGATGAGTAAGACATAACTGCTGTAATCATTGAGAAAATAACAACTATAAAATACACAGCAGAAAATAGTTGTATAAAGAATGGTACATGCCAAATATTAGGAGGAAGTTAGAGGATGAACCTATCAGAATTCATGAAGAATCTAACTTTTGAACTTGCCTTGAAAAAAACGTAAAGTTTGGGGAAAACATGAGAAACACAAGAAATGATCACTAGTACAGAAAAGCATACAAACAAAAGTGCAAAAATAAGAAAGAAAAAAATATTATCAAGGAATAGTAAGTCATTTGGTTGAAATACTGGATTAACAGAGAGTGTCTTAGTCCATTTGGCTGCTAAACTACCATAGACTGGAAGGCTTATAAACAACAGAAATTTATGTCTCACAGTTCTGGAGGTTGGAAAGTTCAAGATCAAGGTGCCAGCATGGTCACGTTCTGATGAGGGTCTCTTCCTGGTTCATAGTCAGCACCTCTGACTGTATATGCACGTGGTGGAAGGGGCAGGGGAGCTCTCTGGGGTCTCTTTTATAAGCACTAATCTCATTCATGAAGATTCTACCTTCATGAAGTAAGTGCTTCCCAAAGACTCCACCTGCTAATATCATCCCTATTGAAGGTAAGGATTGCAACATATCAACTCTAGAGGACATAAATATTCAGATAATGGAAGAGAGGAAGAATTTAAAACAAGTTATAATGATTGCATTAGCTATACACGGTCTTTCTTGTTACATTCTTGCCATTCCCACAATCTAATCCCTTTTCTACCTCCTTCCTCACCTGTCCTTATACTCTCCAAGTGAGCATTGCTTCTGTGGGTGGGAGTTGCATTAGAAAAGTGTCCACTCACCCTATCATTCCTTTAATCCATCCTCAATGCCCTTCTTCCTGTTTCTCGGGCAATGCCATCTCTAAGGTCTTCGTGCTGGAAATCCATTGTCCCAGACAAGCATTTCACGTGATGCTTTATTTACATCTTCTATTTCTATTTGCTGTTTGTACATATCCATTTTCTTATTGGTTTAGTGTCCATTTTAACCACCAGAAGTGACTACATTACTCAGCTCTGTTGTTCCAGTGCCCAAAACAGTACCAAGTATTCAATAAGAATTCAGTGAATGAATGAATGAATGAGTGAATTGGTGACCATTTTTCTCCAGCCTCTAAAAATCCCTGAGCCAGAGAACAAATTTCTCAGTATCATTCACCGAAGACAGTTGTCTTTTTCAAACAGTGTCTTTAAAACCTAGTCACCAATTAAAATTAGAAGATTTTTACATTTTGATAGTCAAAATGAGGGCACTAGTTTTATTATTGTATACTCAAACTTAAGAAATTTATTAGATTATTACCAGTCATTATTTTTCACTAAAAACAATTGGAAATATTTTTACTTGCTTATTTACAGAATAAAAAACTGCAATTTGTAACATTGAGACACAAAATGAAGATAGACACTCTAATTTGCAAAAGTGAGAAAATTTTACTGACCTTGTGATCCCCAATGCCTCCTGGGACGAGTTTATCTGTATTCTTGCTGACGGAAACAATTTTCCATGCATGGTTACCTAAGCAAGTTCCCCTTTCCCCACAGCATGGTAGCTCCTCCGCTCCCCTGTCAATCCAGCCCCTCCCAATCCATAGCACCTATATTCAGGCAGTGCTGTTGCCAGGTAAGGAAGAATTCAAACTTCTGGTATTTTATGTGCTACAGAAATGAGACTCTAAAAACACGAGATGCATCATGGCACCTGACTGTTTCATGTTGGAGTGTCACTGCAATTCCTCATCCTCCCCCATCTCAGCAACCTCACAACAAAATCCTAAATTACATAAGTCTCACAGAGCAGCTAAAGAAAAAAGATCTCTATCAACTTATTTCCATAAACACCAAACAGGTTATAAAAACAGAAAAATCTTGAGGGAATGCTTTGATTGAGTGAGACCGTGAAAGCTGTAGGCTATACGGGAGTGTATTCTCCAGCATCAGGGCATTTTACAAGGAGAAACAGAGAGGTGGTCCATGACAGTCATAGAAAGCTTTTACTATGCAAGTCAGTTACCAAATGCAGTTTACAATCTTTAATTTAAAAATCAGGCTACACAAAATCTGTTTGAACAAGGTACCTTCCCAGTATAAGGAATTTAAAATCTGAATATGGAAATAAAAAGCTAATAATAGTACTATTAATACTACCGGTAATGCAAGATTTTCTTTAATTTCACAAATGAGGAAACTATGCACAGAGGGGTTAAGAACTTTCCTAAGGACACCACGCCACCAAGTGATAGTGCAGGGATTAGAACCCTGAGAGTGGAATCTAAACCACTTGATTTTCCTTCTGAGGAAACAACCTACAACCATAGTGACTGGGGCCTCAATTTTTATCTGTCCTAAAGAACATCCTTAAAAAGTAATAACCTTAATCATTTCATGTATTGAATGCTTACTGTGTACCAGACATGGTGCTAAACAGGCTGTATAGATGAGATTAATCATACCCTATAAATTGGATACTAAAGTCTTCACTTGCAGAAATCTGAGATATAAAGAAATTAAGTAACTTGCCTACAATATTCCTTTAAACATATACATGCCATGTTATCCAATTTAGGTACTAAACTCAATGAGATTAGAACATACAGCCATATAAGGACTTGTATGTAAACATTCATAGAACTTTTACTTATATGCCCCAGAACTGGAAATGACCCAAATGTCCATCAACAGATGAATAAATAAATAAACCATGGTCCAATATTCAATGAAATACACTCAGCTTAGAAAGAAAGAAAGAATTGAGAGACCTGTAACAACATGGATACGTCTCCAAAACATTATGCAGAGTTAAAAAAGCAAGATAGAAAAACACATATACTATGATTCCATTTATAATAAATTCTGGAACAGATAAAACTAATCAGGGTGCTCTTAATCCAATGGGAATGCATCATACCATTACTACTATAAAATACTTTTTTCTATATTGATCTGAAGGGAGGGAGTATTATTAGCTCTACAGTGGAAAAGTAAAATGTCTATGTTGATTATTGCTGGGAAATTTTCCTTGCATCTTTTAGGAAACCTGAACTCTGTATTCTGTACCTGTTACATGTGACCCAATATAAATCTCCTGCCTCTGTCTTCTCTCCTCCCCCATCACCCCCACCATCTTCCCTGCAGCAGCAGCTATGGTTAAAACGTGTTTGGTTTAAACTAATGAAGTTAATGTTTTGGGCCCCTCCCTTCCAGTGCCCTTGGAGAGGCCATAGAAATATATTTTCATGGATGAAAATTTTTGTAAAATTTACAAATAATAAAATGCTATACCTACCATCAGTGAAGACATCTGTCTCTTTCCACTCTAATGTCCTCCCTGTCATATTTCTATTGCAGTGGCCAGTGATGTTTTGTGGATCCTGCTGAGGCTAAGGTGTGTTGAGAATATATTTTGTTTGGGTAAAGTGGGTTGTGTTTATGTGATCCACAGTCATTTTTCTGCATAAATTTTTCTAGTCACCTCTGTGTACTAGGCCCAATGTATCCTCTGTTGACTTAACGACAGGACCATGACAAGTAATGTGAAGAGACAGAGGCTGTATGTCTACAAGAAGGAACCCCCCAAAAAACAGAGTTTATTTATAAAAAACTGTGTATTTCTTCTTACATGTTTAAACTTCAGTCACTTCAAAGTACTCTCCATTTGATGCAATGCATCTATCGAGAAGTTTTTTTCACTGCTTAACAGTTTTGGAACTCATCATTTTGATGCCTTTTAGTGATTCTATCATTTTTTCTTTCACCTCTTTCACATCAGCAAAATGTTTCCCTTTGAGGACTCTTTTCATCCGGGGAAACAAAAAATGTCACTCGGGGAGGATTCGGGTGAATAGGGAGGGAGGGGCACAGGGGTCCTACCATTTCTGGTCAAAAACTGCTGAACAACCAGCACAGTGTGGGCAGGTGCGTTGTCATGTCACACGTTGTTCATGTAAATCACCCATCATGAATTGGGCAAACGTGTTGAAAGAGTCTCCAAAAAACATTGACTGAAACCAAATCCAGAGTCTCACAACACTGCCAGCTGGTACACAGATGCAGCTGGGCTCCTAGAACGCACACCTAGTGATGGAGGCCTGTACTACAAGGGACTCGCCCTCTAGAAGATAATTCCAGTTTTTTCTGGGTCCCCCCTTGTATATGAATATGTCCTATGGCACCAGGAACTGAAAGAATGTGTGAGATGGAAGAAGAAAAAATACCGGAAGGAGTAGACCTAGAAAGTAATCTGTGGAAGATTCTTCCAATAATCGAACCTGCAAAATTGTGAGTAAAGGATTCAGTTCTTATGGTTTTCTAGTCAAAACAGACATGTCCTCCTGTTATTAAAAACCTCAATAATACCACATTTATTATTATTAATTTTTAAACAACACTCACTCCTCACATTTTATCTCTTTTTTATGGCAATCACCTGAAATAGAATATGTAAGAATTCCTCTATAGGAACAAAAACTGTAGCAATACTGAAAGCAGAGAAATGTCTATGTGTAAAATCATATGTTTTATGTATTGCAATATATTGGATCACAAGCATAACAAGTTGTGAGGCTGAAATAAATGTTTCTGAAATCTCAATAATAGCAAATGTCAATTTATCCTTAGTAGAGAAAAAAATCTAAATAATCTATTCCCTCTATAAAAAAATAAATCTCATCATAGGAAGAAGTTATCAAAGAATAGGTAGCCAAAAATGTAGTTCAAAAGGAATATTATAAATAGCTAATTAATAACTATATTGTATTTTTTCTGGATTTTGTGATAATTGTGATACTTGTCAGCTTTTATAAATTTGTGATCTCTTATAGCTTTTTTCTCATCCAAAATAATTAACTTTTATGCTTAGTTTTATTTTCATAAAATTCTGTATTCTTTTTCTTAAAGAGGCATTTCCAAATGATATAAATTTTGAGTTCTACAATACTGGAATCTGCCCTGGAACATGTTGTAAGCCTTTACACAGAGTTTAGGGGTCTTGAGTAAACAATAGAAATAATTCTGGAACAGTAGAGAATATGACAGTAGAGTTCAACAGTATTACAGATAAAAACCTATAGAGTAGTTCTCAATGAGGGGTGAGCAATTTTGTCTCCAAGGGGACATTTGGAGATGTCGGGAGACAGGTTTGATTGTCATGACCAGAGGGAGTGCTACTGGCATCTAGTAGGGAAAGGTGACAGATGCTTACTACAATATACAAGACAGTCCTCCATAACCATCCAAATCACCTGAATTTGTCCAGAAATTATCTGGTCCAAAAATGTCAAGTGGCAAGGCTGAGAAATCCTGCTGGCCTACACAGAATGCTGAAGAGAAGAGAGACCCATAATTATTGTATCGGTGCTGATACCATAAAATAGCCATTCTGATACGGACCAGTGTGAATCAAAATGAGATTGTGGACCATCCCAGCTTGTAAAAGTAGATGATGTAGAACTGGAGTGATGGCAGGAGAAAACCACACTAGAATTAGAAATTCTATTTCCCTGTCATTCATGCCTAAAACTTTCACTAATACCCTACCGAGAGAAGATTAATAGATAACATTGAATTCGCACTGTCATCCTGACTCTGTAATTTGTTGCTATGACATCCTTATTTTTGTAAATCTTTTGCTGTTTGCCTACCTCATAGATCAAACAAGAGTTTCCAGAGAACCAGATGAGTCAAAGTGAGAGACTGACAATCCTGGTATCAAATGTCCTGGGTCTTGTCCTTTGTTAGAGTGAGTGGCTGATGGTGCAACAAGGGTAGGCAGAAAGAAGACCTCTCAAGGAGGTTGTTATTCCAAGAGAAAAGAAAGGCTCATGGTCCATCTGGAACTCTCAGAAGCTGTAATCTCAAACATATTATTGTGCTGTGGGACAGGGGAGCACAGCTATGTGGCATACCTGCACAACCTGAGGCAGCCCCAGCAGCTTACCGTCACCCCAAAGGAGTCCACAAAAGGGGCCACCCCTTCCCAGTGTTAACTAGGAAAGTGCAAAAATTATCAGAGAGAGAGAACGAGAAGGAAACTTAGCGAATGTCACACAGATGTAAAGAAGGGATACTACAATGAAGAGGCTTGAGCCCTCTTCTTCAGTGGTAAATAAAGACCTATGACATCTTAGCAGGTGCCAGGACTACAGAACCATGGCCACCTAAGCCTGAAGAGAACAGATGAAGACCTGCCCCTTATAGCCAGTATAATCTCCAATGATTTAAAATAAAATTCAGGCAGTAGAAGGGAGAGGGGTAAAATCCTGAATTTAACTGAATTTAAACCTCAAATGCCTGAGAGAAATCTTGGAAATAATTAAAACTGCCTGGACATAACTAGATCACATTTTCTGAGTTCACTTAGACAATTGCACGTGTGGGTTTATAGCTTGTGAAAAATCATACACTATATATACATATGGTGTCTATACTTCTCAACTAATCTTTTGTATTATCTTGATGAAGTCTCAAATGAAAAAGAAAATGCAACCCTGAAACAAAAATCTCCAGATTTTTTTTTAAAACAAAGGTACATAAATCAAGTAGAATTGAATGCTGTTTTTAGGGACTTTCTTGGTCACTAGAGAGGGTAGAAGAGAGAATCAATACACTGCTTAGAAGACAGGCTGCCTTGGGTAGCCTCTGACAAATTAAACTTTGAAGAGCAAAATGCTCGGTTTAGCAGAGAGCCAGCTGTCCTGTTCAAAGATGTAATAAATATTCACTGAGCAACACACTAGCCTGTATAAGGCATCCTACTAATTATAGGACACAGAGAGAAATAAGAACATTCCTTGACTCCACGGAACACATAAGGACTTTTCCTATTTTACATGTAATACAGCACCTAGCACTTCTACAGAGAGAAAAGCCATGTCTTTATGGATTCTGATGGAAACAAAAAGGTCAAAACCTTGAACTTGATTGAATTGAACCAAATTGAAATAGAAATTAGAGATGATTCTGTCTCCAATAGCTCCACTTGTTAATAAGGCTGTAGCATTCAACACAAGCATCAGGCTATTTGGCATCTAATTTCAATCCTAAGCATAGAGAATAGCAGCAATTTGGTCCTGATTCAGCCATATCTGTGGGATAGTATAGATGAATGATATTAAGGATCTAAACAAAATGAATATTCCTAGAAAATGTTTCATCTTTGTTTATACCATTTGTCTGAATATGAGATTGTCATTGAATATTTAAAAGTCAGCTTTCTTTCTTGGCTCTCACAGTAAATGAGATACAACAAATAGGAGAATCATAGGATGCACTCTTTATACCCAAATTACTTGGAATAAAATATATCTTTGTAGCAGATGAAAGACAGCCTAAGTATGTTGAAGAAAATTATATAATACACACAATATAATAGTCCTCCATCAATGATCTGAGTTACAGTGAAGCACAACATCAAATAGAACAAAACTAGGTAATTTCTGTAAAGTTGTCTCCAAACTATTCTTTTATCACTGCATTATTTCACACCATCAATCAACCATGATACTCCTAGGAATGCAAACTAGATATCCACGATTAAAGTCAAATGAAAAGCCTAGGATGGCAAACCCGATCTTTTTGATTGGAACAAACCCAAAACTTTGCAAGAAGAAATTGACATGTTTAACTGCTCCTGTGAAAGGAACATTAGAGAAGACTTTTAGAGAAATGCTTAGAAATCTGTTTGTGACTGTCAATAATCTCTACCTTTTCAAGTTCCTAAAACCCTTTAGTGACTAGTGACTGACTTGGTGTTAAACTTGACAATTGAAACAGCATGACCATTGCAGGGGAAAATTGTGAACTAAGTTTTATTGTTGCTATTATTGTTTTATTTGTTTTAGGATAAAAACTAGCAGCAAATGGATTTAGGATTGACAAAAGTGCTGCTAGGTAATTTCAGCAATTTGTAAGAAAATCTAAAAACAGATACCCTTCCTAATGAAAACTGAGCTTACTCTAACTTTTACGATCACTGCCAAATATAATGTGGTGCTATTGAAATGGCAACGAAATGCTGTTGAAATACAATTGAAAGGGATAATAAATACCAAAAATGAATAAAGAGTATTATTATCCTTATCTTGAAGAAAGAGATATTTCCTTATTGTCATTTCTGTAAGCCTTTGTTCTGCTATGCCAGTGAAATGGCTGAAATTATTTTAAAGAAAATCATTACACATAAAAGAATTTTAGGCTCCCCCAATGGAGCAATTAGTTAACAGCAAAGGTGTGCTGGAAATTCTGTGCTTTTAAAACATAGAATGGCAAAAGAATGAAACTTTGGTGTCATTTCAAATTAATAATGACTGCACACCTGGGCCTTGGCCAGCTCTGACTCAGCACTTTGTTAGAAAATTACAATAGTGCCATCTACTGTCAAAGAACAGAATCACGCATTTAAAATGACCCGTAGATTTTTACACCAAATATTATGATAAAAATCTTTAAACCGTGTGATAATAAGCATAAATTCTTTCCACATAGATAAAAAGTCCATTCTATGCGTTTTGCCACCAGTCATTTTTAGGCTCTTATATATTATTTAAAGCACTGCTTTTTACAAACATTATTGAAAAATATATCTTAGACGGTTTCAGTTAAGATTTCATGGATACTTCAGACAAATTACCTCCTCTTCTTATTTTTTTTCATTAGTTTCCAGACTCTTTTCTAAATCTAAATTAATTAGCAATGGAATTTTTCTCGTTAAATTTGGAGAATTTGTTTTTTGGAGAAAACTGCACAAAGCGAGAGTAAAAGAGACATGTAGAATGTGTTTATAATTTTACTGTAGTGCTACTGAACACTGCAAGTAGTGAGTTTCAAGTAGTAATTGTGAATCCCTTAATGTACTTTAGATATACTATAGAAATAAAGTTTGAAGTTCGTGAATAATAGACCACTTACATAGCATTTTAATTAAAAGAAATACTGATTAATTGCATTTGTTAGGGTAGTCATAGACTACCTAAGGGTTCATAGACCAGTCCTGAAAGAAAACGATAGTCTTAAATCAACAAACATAAATTTTAAAATGCAAAATATGACCTCAAGTCCTACAAGATGCTTGCTAAGCCCATTGGTACCATAAACGCTACAACTGAGCAAGTAGTAAGAAAATTAGTTGGTTGTCTTTAAGCTTGCTTTAAAAATTTGGAATCAAGACTACTGTGACAAATTTTTAACAATGCAAGATACCTACAAAGTATGCACTGGGCTGTGATAAAGGATGGGCACGTCTTCCTATCACATGCATCTTGCTGGCATTAGTTTGGCCATTGCCACAATCTTATTTTCCAATTAAGAACACAGCTATGCTCCTTATTTATTCCAGTCATTTGTCCATAACAAGCCAACATAAACACGCAAAGAAGACCTTATTACGGAAGTTCAGAAGCTTCCTTATTTTGGTGTAGAAAATCTAGAGATGAATGGGAGGAGTAAATCATAACTACACAGGCATGTTGCTGATATATAACAGGAATCTGTGCTTTTGCTCCTGAAGTTATGTTTCACTTGGGTATTCTAGGAGTTATAAAATCTCTCCATCCATTTCCACAAATTCAGACCAGTTTTTACCTTGCTCAGGAGTCCCGGAAGTCCATTTTCTCTCTTTATTTCACTCTGACTCTAACCCCAAGCCAAAGCATTACTCAGGAATGCCGGAGTATTGAAGACTAAAATTCATTCTCCATGGCTTCTCTCAACACTCCCCTGGCCCACCAGTCACAGAAGTCAACTTGAATTTGTGTACTGCGTTGACAGCTTCATTTCTTTTTCATCTCATTTTTTCTTTTCACATTTTTGCTCTTTCTGTTACCTCCTGTGGTCACACGTATCTATCCTGAAGCAGAATAAAAACTGGAATGCCTACTATTTTTTGTTTCCTATCCAGTCAGTTTGTATCCACTGTAATCTTAAGTGTAACTTAATTTTGGTGCATTCACTGATTGTGAGCATCTGCATAACTATCAGCTTGTTTAACCCTTTTGCTGCAATGTTCAGATATATCCAAACGAATAGTTCCATATGCTGATTATGGCATTTCAGTTTACCCCACGAGCTCAAAAAAGGACTTTTCTCCATTTATAAGATTTTTAAATATGTTTTCCTGTGGCTTGCACTATCAATAGCAAAGATGTTTTGTATCATATTGTGCAATGTTTTGTAATAAATTCTTTATGTCATCAATGTCATTAGACTCTACTCCATCTATACTTAAATCTAATTGATGCCATTTAGTACGTTTTGAGTATTTTCTGCTAAAATTCAATATAATGGTAAATTTATTACCATATAACAAAAATTTAAAATAAAACAATGTCATTTACATACAAAGCAGCTCAAAATGCTATTATTAAATGCATAAAAGAGTCAAAATATCAACATTTTATTTTTTGTGGCTTTTTGACACATTTTGGAAAAAAGAAAAACAAACAAAGTCAATTAACACAGTGAAAGGATTGAAACAAATCCCATTTCAGTAAAATCAAATGCAGGTAGCAGATTTAGCTCAAATAACAGATCTTAACGGACTCTTGTTAAATTAATAACTTGCACCCAGGAGTGATGCTATGGTAGGTCTGACAGCTCCAGAAAATAACGAAGAAAAGATTTGCCTGGAAACTGGACAACAAGGAAATAGGCAGGCTATGAAGACAGAGGAAACTTTCAGATAATAGAACAGAAGAAAAGTCTGTGTTTAAAGGATAAAGGTCCTTCTGAAACAAAAGGTTTTGGAGGTAGAAATAGTGTCTTAAGAACTGATTTTCAATAGACAAGGAAATAAAAAAGGAAAATGACAGTGTCAGAGCACATCCAGAAGAATGACCCCATTGCATTGATGACCTTGGAGAGCCTGAGAAAGCCACCTTTCTGAAGCATAGACCAGCCTCAGAGTGAATCCAGCCTAGTTTCTCATGAACAGAAATGCACTGAAGTTTTTACATGAGAAAACTGGGAAAGTATGAGTGGAGATACATATTACCATAAAGGAAGCATGTTGTGAAGGACTCAGAGAAGGTCTTTGAAAGGCTTCAATGCAGAAGCAATTCAACATAACTTGTGATGAACTCAGTCTGAAACTGGACACCTGGAAGACAGGAGGACTAGGAAGTTATCCAGAGAAAGCAAACTGGTTTTGGACTACTAAAATACACGCTTTCATGGTTTAACTCAAACCTTTTCTCCGCTCCATTCTTAGCCACATTTTGCAAAAGAGTCAAGTATCTTCCTTTTGGAAGACAGAACTCATGATTGTCTTACAAGCCTACCAGCTGCATGGAAATACTGTTATACAAAAAGATAGATTCTTTGAGTCTTTCCATAGGGGAAGGTGTCTAATCCTGAGGCCTAACAAAATGGCATGGGAATGGGGGCTGAGGAAAGAAGGGTGTTCCAAATCTCTTAATCTCCACTAGAGTAATACTTTTAAATTCACTAAACCGCGAACAGGAAACATGCCTTCTCTATTCATGAAATCCCAGCCCTCCAAAAATAAATAAATTAATTAATTAAGGCACTCGTAATGTTTATTGGCATAAATTTCATAGATGATTTCTGTGTTTATATTTTAGAATTTTTTAATTCAAAGTTAAATTTTGGAAAATTATTAACTACTTAAGGACCAAACCAAGTAAAACACTTATCTCCTCAAATTCATAAAACTACCAAAAAATTATTTTAATATTTGTAAATTTTGAGCACATTTCAATTCTGAATTTCATAAAATTAGAAAACAAATGAATTAAACCTGCTCAGAGTCATTCATAGTCATAAGAAAAATAAACATTACTTTTTTTTATTCTGAGAAAACTATAAAATTTTCATGGAAATAAATTAGGCATTACAAGTATTTTTAAAATTAGGTGTTGGAAATTTTCTTATCTATCTTATCTATTTAAAACATGTTTAACAATTCTGCACTATAACAATAGTCAAGCATATAAATTAGAAAACTTCAATAACATTTCTACAGGAAGATTTTCCAAAGAAAGAGAATCTCTTACTACATCGTGGGCAGGCAAAAATTATATACACAGCATAGAAACCAGTTTATGTTACTGTCACTATAAATCATAACATTTATTTTCAAAAAAGGAAAAATTTGCTGATGGCAAATGATTTCGACCTGCATATATAAATACCAATTTAATATTTTCTGAATTAGACCATTTACATTTACAGATCATTAGCACCCTCTTGTGGTTATGAATAAATATTTCTCATCAAGGTGCATCCATACCTAAGAGAATATTTTTGCGGTTTGACGTGTCTTGCTTCGAACAGATGATTTGGAAATGAATTCAAATAAAATTTCATTTCTATGTAAAAATGGGCTATAATACACATCCAAGAATATATATCCATATATATGTATATATAGTGTACTATATATAGATACATAGGCTAATAGACCTCAAGGATACATACATAGGCAAATAAATTTCAGAAGATTCTGCGAGTCGTATAAATGTCCATAAACTTTCTGGTGGCCTTTAGAACGTCTTCCAAGAATTCCTCCCCTCTCTGCTACTACTTGCAAAATTATAGAGGCTTTCAGCTCCCAGCAACTGTGACCTAAGAGTGTTTCTCAATCCTGGTTGCATATTAGAATTACTAGAGGATAATAATAACAAAATAATAATAATAATAATAATAATAATAATAATAATAATAATAATACCCTCTCTGGGCATCCCACTGAACATTAAATCAGAATACTTGAGTACAGGTCCAGGAATCTATAGTTTTATCAGTGATTCAAATACAGCCAATGTTTTAAGCCTGATGATATGACGTGTAGAGATAAGAATTCTTCAATTGGAAGAGAATATATAAAATGGAGAGAAAAGATGAATCAACATTACCTGGAAGTGTGAGAATGATAAAATGTGGAGTCTTATTCAACACTACTTGTTCTGCACAGGGACTATTAATCTGGAATTATGAAAACCAAGAGGTGTTTCCTCTTTAGAGACTTTGAGACTACTTTATAAATGTACCAGATACATTCATAAAAATATATTATTATGTCAAATAAATAGATATAATGCAGAAATAAATGTGGACAAACTATATTTTATTGGGAAATTCACTATCTGATTTGCACAAGTTCTGCTAGCCTATTTTAATCAAACCCTAGGCATGTGGACAGGTGTTTATTTTTAAGATTCTCAGGTAATTAGTCTGTAGTTTGAAACATTTAAAATGATCAGCATTCATACCTTGGATGTTTAAAGTGTTTTGTGAACTATTGGGCCATGTGTGAATGCCAATCTTTTTTAATGAAAAGGATGGTTTTACTGTCAGTAGACACCTAAAAACACTCTGCAGTTCATATTAATAAGACCAAATGTAATTGAATGTCAGCAGATATGGTGATTTATAAAGTCCTTTGTACCCCGTGTATAATAAAAACCTTTGGCACTGAATCCTAATGTTTGATGAAACATAATAGTGGCTTTATTTCCAATAGCTGACTTGACCCAGAACCTTCTATCATTTTTATAGGGTAAAGCAGTTCCCTATGAAGACCTGTGACTCAAATCTTCATCTATAATTAAAGAAAAAATTTACAATTTGAATTATACCTTTTTTGCTTTCTTCAGCTATTTGACGTATTTTCAAGGCAATGCAACGAATATGTTAGCAAATCTATCAGACTTGTATATATGACTGAATGTAAACTCCTTGTAGGCATATCCCTAGGGAAACTGGCATTTAGCCCACAGATACTGCCTTTGCTGAAAATAAGTTTCCGAACTTGTCTTTGGGAACCGCTCTTTATGGTGGTAGCACATTTTTTGAACATCTATTTCTATGGCAAAATTTTGCTTCGGGTGTCAGATTTGAATTTTTAAACAGCATTAAAAGGCTTTTGAAGTCAAGACTAATAGGTAATTGGGTTCAGCTGGGTAATGAGCAACTTAAAATGAAACAAAACAAAGTAAGGTATGTGGAGCTATAATCTAGTAAACATGATGGAGGCAGGGTGGAAGTTATAAAGCAATCTTGATGCTTTATATTCACATGTGTATTAGAAATAGTTGTAAAAGAAAAAATGCACCATCCAGTAACAACAAAAACTGGAAAAAAACGCAATTGTAATTTAAACAGCAAGCACATAATTTATTTTAATCCATTAAAAATTAAATATTTTAATATTCTAATAAAACACTTAATGGGATGCTTTGACCAAGCATAGTTCATAAATATCTTGATAATTAAAAACTGCATTAAAAATTTGTGATAACAAGAAGTTAAAAAAAACACAAAAGGTAAGCTCTCTAATATTTTCTCATAGTTTTAAAATGTAAAATTTAAACTTTAAATAAAAAATTTCTAAGTAGTTTTTATAATATTTGAATGTGTATTTTTATTACATGAATGTCAGGAAAAGCGTCCCCAAACCTTAATCTCAAACATTCACGTTCATACTGCCTACCCGGGGATGTCGTTAAAACGCAAATCCTGGTTGCACAGGTTCCCATGCTGCTGTGGCTTCAATCAGTCCTCAGTGACCAGGGTACAGCGTTCAACTTTATAGACATTCTCACACACTATTTTCTCCTCTTCGACTCTTGCAATCACATCTCTGGACATACCATTCATCGTTTACTTTTTCTGTCTTTGCTGGTTGGTAAATATAAACAAATAAAAATCTGCTTCTGTGCATTGCTTGAATCTATATTCTCGGCGGCAGAAATTTCCCCCAAATCCCCCACTGCGTCTGCGCATCCGCCCTGCCCCCGTCCTGCACACCCGCAGCTTCCGCTAGGCACCTTGATGCCAGAGCTTAGTTTCTAGCTCAGTGTAATGCCCACTTTAATTCTTCGGTGTGATTCTGTGTAGTAAATGAAGCTGTAATATTAATGTCCGGGGCCCTCGAAGGTCAGAAAACTCAATGATTCTGTTTCAAAAAAAATCAATTCTGCTTAAAAACCAACAAAACCTTTGAGATATATATAAGGCAACTGTGCTATGATACTGCAATTCACCTCCAAAGTACCATCATTTGCTCAACTTTGAAATAATACTTGTTTTTATGTTTTTGTCGATATAAATGTGCTAGTTCCTTTATATCAATTCTGCGAGGTTAAGGTGGAATGACAATTTCATCTATGAAGAGGGATCTATGCTAACTTTTAAGGTGATAAGGCAAAAACAGAACATAAAATTATAAATTCAATTATGACTGGATAAAGTATTAATGGCTTTGAATTAATGGTTGAATTTTCAAATAATATAGAAATCTATCCTGTATAAATTATTTATTCAAAACTTTGTAATTAGGGCAATAAAAGAACAGGAAAATTCAAATCATGATAAAATAAAACCTCAAGAAATTTCTTTAATGCCCAGGTTGGAGAATGAAAGAAAAAGTATCAGTAAGATAAATGTGAATTATTTAGTATTTGTTTATGAAATTTTCTAATCTGAAACTCATGATTGTTCATAATCTATAATGAATTCATCTATAATCAATTCATAGAGATGTATAAATAATAATCAGAAAAATCAGGTAATTCTGAGGCTTTTTTAAAATCTAGGACAAATGTATATATATTTTTACTAGATGACCATGAATTGCTTTATTGTATATCTCCAGTAATCTGACTGTATTTACTAATTCTCTTTTTAGTAATAAAACAACAGTGACAAGTGAACATGCCAAAAACAATTAAATATTTCACCCTGTGCTATAGCACAAAGTGCCCTGGTCTGAGAATTAAACTCTGGGATCTAATTTTAGCCCCAGCACTAATTAGCTTACATCTTGAACAGGCCAACTAAATTCTGACTTCTATATCTGATTCTGGAACAAATCTTTGAGGCTAGACAGAAAGATTTTAAGAATCCAAAGACTCAGCTCAGAATCAAATCTCATCCTGACCTGAAACCCAGCTTCTAAACACTAATTTCTAGGCGTAAGAAGCATAGAACCGTAGAACCGTAGAGCTCTTGACCGCTTTGTCCCCACTCCTGTTAGGGAATTCTTGTGTCTCCCTTGCTTGCTCATGCTTCTGCCATGATTCTTAATCAGGACTGTGGTTGCCCTAGGATTGAAATGCAGACTTATTCCTTCCAACTTTTTCTTAAGACTTTCTTCTAAATCCCCAGGCCTGTAACAACCTTCCTCACTTTGACTCCTAAGGCATAGAGTTTAGCTAAAGCTTCTCGCCAAAAATCCTCCTGATTTTACGATTGCTTCATCTGCCTTGGCTCCCTCCATTGCCAAGTCACTCCTCATTACACAGCAGGTCTTTCTTAGATGTGCAGGGACCTACTCAGGAACCAGCCTGTGACAACAACACAGGTGTTGACATAACACTCACCTGAAATAGCAGGGGCCAGTTATGGGACGGCTGTCTGGCGGTGACAAACTGAAGATATTACTGCAGCTAGGCCAACAGGTCAGGTTGAAAAGAAAAAAAGTGAGGGGGTTGAAATTGTTGCATCACTTTGGGAGATCTTTTCTTTACGATATATAATTGTCATGAAAAGTTGCAGATAGGAAAACAGAGTTTAGACAACAGCTATCAGTCCTGAAATCATGGCACAGTAAAGTTTACGTTTCCAGTTCATTTAACTTCTGCTTCTCGGTTAAGTGCCAATATATTTAACCATTATCTCTTCTGAGGAGCTGCATGTAAATAAGTGGGAATACACTGAAAGGAAGAACAGAAACAAATTTCAACAATGAACATTGAGAATTTATTTATACTAATCTCTTGTACTTGCTTAGATTACTTAGCCTTGATTGTTACTGCATACTGTGCCTGTAGTTTACAAAAGCAAAGGCTCGAGTACAACCAGTGTAACAGATAGGGATGTGTATTACAAGCCAGTATTAAAACATCAAGATAGCCTCACCTCCAGCACCTCCTGTTTCAGTGAACACTACTTCTCCAGTGCTCACTATCCTTTCTGATGACTTATTTTTGGAATGTGTGCGTGATGTTTTTTTATCACTTTTTTGTGTATTTGTAACAACAAAAAAAAATTCTTAGAACTGGACATGTTTTCTCTGCATAAAAATATGGGTCCCTTGAAACATAAAATTAGACTTTCCAAGTGTGAATTAGAATTTGCATTAACTAACAAATCAAATCATCCTGGTGCTGCCATTCCAGAGGCCACTGGAGAACCAACACTGTATAATCATTTTAATTTTAGCCCCTTTGCCTAAACTATTAGGGAGGCAAATGGTTTTATTTGGTGAGCATCATTTTTTTTTTTAAAATGAAGACAGAATATAAATCCTTTCTAACAAGGTATACCAACATCCCATCCAAAATCCCATACCAATCCAGCGGACTCCAAAATGTACTCACTTGTCCAACCCCAGGCATATGAGCTCGATACCCTTGACCCAAGTTGTCCCAGGAAAATATCCTTACTAATTGCAGAGTATTAAAAAGCAAGGTAGACACATTACTGTGTTGATTTGTATTACTTAGTTTTAACTAAACTTCCTTTCCTTTCTGTTCTGGAGCTACCCAATGGTTAACAGTCAATAGCTGTTGTTATTTAAATAAAAAATAAGAATCATCTTTCACTTTAAGTGTTTCCTTTTCACTGATGGATAGACTGAATAACATTGCCACAATGGTTTTAAAATAAAGGCAACATGTTTTTTAAAATCACAGCTGAAAATAAATGAAATCACTGGGTATTATTTTAAGTATGTGAAACAAATAATTTTACAAATTCAGTAGATATTTATTGAGTATCCACTACTATTCAATAAAAGACACTTCAAACAAAAATAAAGTAGGAACAGATTAAAATTAAAAGTACATATTATTTCTAATCTCCCTGTGGTTAATGGCAGATTATGTATAAATATATGAGTATATTATATGTATATGTGTGTATATATGTGTATATATATATGATTATTGATTTTCACCTAAAACATTTCTCTAATTACAAATATTTTACAGTATGTTGAAGCATATCTTCACATTCTATGCAGTATGTGATTTTAAACCATATTTTAAAGTATAAATGTCCAAATAATAATAATAATAGTAATAGTAATAGAATTAAATAATGCTCTCTCAAAGCTAGTTTTAGTTACAACCATTTACTTATTTTGTAGGCTAAGTAATTTTTAAAAGTTAGGTATTAACAGCAAGTTACATAAAAATGGTGTGAACAACTAAACAATAATTTTTATCTTTTTTATTCCATTTTTCATATATATTTATTTTTAAATCACCAAAGATCCCAGCCACTATCATTGTTCTGGTATAAAAATAAGTCTTCATACATGTTTCTGGTTTCAAAATACACAGTATAAAAAATCCACTCTTTTTTGTACATTCATGAGTACTTGATATTTATAGTTGTTTTTTTTTTTTTTTAATTAAAGTACACTAAAAACAAATGGCTTCTCTTTTTTATTTGCTGGATGGTTCATTAGAATTTGGGGATGAAAAAGACCCATCACATTTTGTCTCATTCCAAAATATTCTGGAACAATCACTATTTTTATAACATGAGTTATTTCTAATTATTCTTGTGCCAATAAGGCACATGACATCTTGGTTTTAGAAACATTGAACTTTCCAGTTCGGTAACCATAGAAAAGTTTAAAAATCAGTTATCATCACAGAAGTGATTATTTGTATATTTTGCAGTTCATGGACGTCGAATGTGAATGCAGCAGATACTCAGATCCTTGAACTCTGGAGATGGCTTTGACACGCCACACCCCAGCCGTCAGCGCGAAAGGGTGTTACCGCAACCTTCAGTGCAAAAGGGTGTTAGACGTTTATCTGTTCAGATCCTAGATTGAGCAACAAAACTGCTTTTGTTCTAAGAATAACTAACAGATGAGTAATGTAGTCACTTACCAGAAGCCAGATTCCATTGTCAATAAGAGGAGATTTGGATTGTATAGTTTCATCTGACAACTATGTTGGAATTTAGATTTTTCCAACAAAAGTCAGATAGTGAATGTTCTTTCAACCATACTGTATTATTCTTTCTCGAGAATACAACAGCTTTTCATAAAGTATCTTCATCTACTCCATGTTTTTTAGAACTGGCTCTTGCATTTGTGTTATATTGTAAACTTAACCTTTGAAACAAATTGGTGTTTTCCCTGTTTATTGTCAATAAAATTTTTTAATCGAGTTTTAGAAGGCTGTTAGAGCTTCTCTATTTTTTCTTTTGTTTTGTTTGCTTTGCTTTCTTTTTAAACAGCTTGTAAATGCTCATTTGCAAAGGAGTCAAAATGAAACTAGGAAGGCAATTTTTAACGATATTTTTCCACACTTAAAATTCCTGTAACCATTACTCTGCTAAAATTTTGCCCTTCAGGCAGGATACAAATGGAGTTAGGATCCATCCTCTATCAAAGTACAGAAATTAAGCTGACTCTGTTGAAGTTTGCTGTTGAGGTAACACACACACACACACACACACACACACACACACACACATTGCATCTTATCATGAAAATACCTAGAGTTTAGAAAGGGGTAAGTTGATACCAACTTCTGTGCAGCATCCTGGATGGGTCCCTCCCAATTCAGCTGATTTGACACTTCTCCTAAAAATAGAAATAAACTTAACACACACACACACACACACACACACACAAATATGCCGTTCCTTCTTTCATGGAGACATCTACAATGCAGCCCATAGGTAAGTAGTAAGTTGGTACAGACACATTTTTAGTACATATATTTTTACAATTCATAACTTCATTATAGTGCATTAACAATGTCCTAGCCACAAAATTATTTCTTCTCAGTCATTGTTTTTATGAAATTTTTAACAGATTTCTTCACCTAATTTTATATACCTTTTCTATTGCCTTTCCCATCACTTTTTTTCTTATCCAGCAGCTGTACTTACATATACATTTTGATTTTCACATGATTATGCTTACTTTTGGTGTCATGTTTCTACAAGTTACCTTCTCTGTGAACTCCAGCATCCATAATACCCTCTGCTTTCTCACCAGGGTTTACTCACCAGCTACCAGCCTTGGTCTATGATAAATGAGCCTAAAGCTTAAACTGCCTTTTATTTTACTTTTAACCTGTTTCTTTATAGTTCACATTCTATTTATTATTATTATTATTTCTTAATTTTGAAGCTTTTTTTTTCATATTTTAGAGCCAGTCATAAGATTACTTCTAGTTTCCAACAGTAAAAGAACTCTAAGTGTTTATTTTCATAGTACCGAGTAATCAGTTGTTGAGAACATGACAATTTAGCGCATGCAATAAAAATGACAAAATAACCTTGTCTTAAACCTATAAACTTTTCTAAGACCTGCATAACAGAAAAGTCACTAATAAAATTTATGTTTAGGGTCATAAATGGTGGACCAATGTATGAGTAAGAACATACGCCCTTCCTTATTTTCCTGTGACCATAGCACTGTTAATAGTTTTTTGAACTTTTTTTTGAACCCTCAGGTAATGACTATAGCTCAAGATAGGATATTAGGTAATCCAATTATCTGATTGATTTGTTTATGTTCTGCATGTTTATATTTTCAGATTTTTCACTCTGATGGCAGAAAATCTTGACCTGGAAGGGGCTATTATATAGTTTCTCTAGCATTCATTAGACAGAAGGCCAAGGAGCAATATCCAAGCACTCTTAACAGATACTTCTGGTGTGGTCTCTCCTGAATGCATTGAAATTCAAAGTAATTAATTGAAGTAAAGCCCAGTATTGCACAGTGTTTTGAGTAATTAACTGAAATAAAACACATGTATTGCTAATCATGCATGCTGTGATTAAGACAGAAATAAAGACTTCCATCAAACTACATTATTTCTTCCTCAGGGAGGCACGGATATATCTCCATAGCTGTTTGGCTCATTTTAATTGTATCAGAGCCTCTCATATCGTGGGTTTAAGTGAGGCACTATTTCCTTCCTTTAAAAAGGAGACTATTAAATATGAGTATACTAATCAGCACAGAAAGGAATTAGAATGCATATAAAGGTCTCCTCATTAGTAAATTTAGATTAATTAAAGAAACAAAAGGCACTTGTATATTTATTGATTTAGTTTCTCACTTAGACACATGCACACAGGGCGAGCAGGACCATCTGGATCCACAACTCTATAATCAAATGTGTCCAAGGATTGCCTCCAGCCTAACTCTTTATTAAAAAAAAAAAAAAAAAAAAGAACCAAGAATGATGCTACCTTCCCTACCTGAAAATGTAATTAATGACCCACAAACAAAGACATGTGCTACATTTTCCTCAATTTAACATCTCTCCCTCTAATATAAATTCTACAAACATTCGCTTATTCCAAAAAGAAAAGACCTGTTTACTCTACCAATTTTGTGGTTAGTTACTCAGAATTGCCTTTGTTAACATAAACTTGGAGTTCGGGTCACTCAGTATGACTGGGGAATAGTTAAGTAAGACCAGAAGTTGTCCTAGAATAATGAATGATTTAACACAAAGTAATTTTTGAAAACCAAAGTTATCATTTCGGGAAATTCATTTTTTTTGTGGATCAGTGAGCCGTGAGGGAGGTGAACTGAACAGAATTAGAATAAGTCAAGATTAGACTTTTGATCGGTATGGAGTTCTTTCTTTGGGTATATCAAATGCTGCAAGAAGCACAGTTTCTGGTTTCTGGTATCACCCATTGTGTGATAAATCTACTTAGTTCCATCTTAAAGACTAAGTAAAAAAACTGTAAACTTAAGAGCTTTCAGACAGAAATATATATCTGTATTCAAAATAGCATGAACTAGCAAAAAAAAAACAAAAACAAAAACAAAAAACCCTGCCTATCTAATTACTTATAAATACTTCATCAATTATCTGTGCAAACATTTTTAAATTTTAATAAGCTTTGTGTTTTCTTCATTCTGTTACATATTTAAGGATCATTTGTTATCTATCCTTCTAAAGCCTCTTCAAGTTGAACACAAAACAGACATGACTTTAGACTCTCAGACTTCAGGAATCTATAAACCAGAATGTGTAAATCAGAGTGGTTTAGATGCAAATGTAAAGAGATAAAAACATGCTAATTCATGGTAAAGAAAGACTGAACTGTACACCTTACTTAAGTTGGACCTGAAAATATTTATGCCACTAAAAAGAAAAACAGAAGATACTAGACAAAGTATTAATAGCGATACTGAAAATGACAGGCACATATTGGTCAGAATTTAAATATTTAAAAGAATATCTCTATGCTTTAAAACTTTAATTATAATTGCTATGTCAAATGGCAGCATCAATAATAATTACATTAAAAATATATGTGAAGGTAGGGAAAAACAAAAACAATAGGATATTGGAATATCTCATACCAACTAAAATTATTGTTGTAAAAATGCACTCATTGACATAGAAAGATGCATATATTATGTTAAATTAAAAACCAAGTTATGAAACAGTTTTTATATGCTAACATATAACATATGATAAATAATATTACATTCTGTGTATATAATATTAATTGATAATGTTAATATAAATATATTATTTACTGGCCTATCAACCACATCTTCTAGAAGAATATACAATAACATTTTAACAATACACTTATAAAATGGTGAGAATGTATTGATGACTTTTAATCATCTCCTTGACTTCTAATTTTTCTACAATAAACATGTATTACTTGCGTAGAAAAATATTTTTAGTTTAATTCCAGAGACTTTCGGTTCATTCGGGCAGTTAATTAACCATGTGTGATTCAGTTTCCCCGCCTTTCCAATGAAATATTTCCCAATCAAATAGCCATGGAAACACAACAAACAATATAACTTCTTAACAGCCCAGAAAATGAAGCAGTCCCAGCGCTTGAAGGAATTCCTCCTAAGCACAGTGTGAGTGACATACACTGAGAAGTGATGAGGGGCGGCCAGCTCACGTGGAGACGTCCCCCACCCCACTCACACGTCTCGCCTCCCAGCACCCGTCTCGACAGAGATGTGGGGCCTCAGACCCATGAACACTTGCTCCTTCGTGAATTGCCTCCTAAGGGTGTCAGAAAAGTCTGCTGTTCTGCATCAGGTCTTCCTCTTTTATAATGATCTGGAAGGCTGAGCTCCCAGTAATCCAAAGGGCCAGGGGCATGAGGGAGACAGCAGTCTAAGAAGGGAAGAAAAAGGAAGAGCACTGGGAACATGAGAACCAAGAATTTCAAGAATGAATTTAAAGAAGAATCCAGACCAACCAGAGCCCTGACCCTCATGCTTGGGGACAGAGGCGAGTGTGCAGACAGGCTGTTTTTGCCTGGAAGGGGAAGGAGCATGGGGCTTTCCTCTCCTGCCCAGAAGCTGTCTTTACCCATTTCAGAGGGAGACCAACAAAGCTCAGAAGAGACAAATACTTGGACCCAAATCACATTAAAGTGATAACGAAATTCTGAGTTCCCATAATCAACCTTAGTGCTCTGAATAATAAAGTCAGTCCTTTTAAGTACAAATGCCAAAGATAAAATAAAATAGCAGCATCATTGACCAGTAAATTAGAAAAAAACTTACGTCTTTATGCAGTTGTGTTTTAAAACTAATGGTTTCTTTAGTTAACTAGTAGTTCCAGTCCTCTTGAGCCAGTGAAAGTGACAAAATTATCACCACTATTGCTTTTTTTTTCTTTTTACTTATCGCAACAGCTTTTTCAAGGTTTACACTTTATTAGTTGGACAAGAAATACGTAAATAAATAGAGCCAATAGCCTCTAGATGTACCTCATCACCATAATGTGCCATTGTTTTAGTGGTCATTTGATAGTGAACTTTAATTTCTCTCTACCATTACTTTTTGAACTATTCAAGAAGAGGAAGGAAACCTGAGACAACGCAGACAGACTTATTACTATGTTTTGCATACAGTGCAAATTTTAAAGTATTTTTAATAAAAGATTAATTAGTCCTGGGTGGTTTAGAGATAATGGTTCCAGGAGCCTTTTTATTTATATGACTTCTGAATTTCTCCCGAAATTCCTACTATAAATGGTAATTCTACCTAACTTCCATTTAGTAGAAAAATCAATGCTGTCAATCAAGGACAACATCATTTTAATTCATACCAAATAAGTATTTAGGGGTTGCTAAGTTCACTCTCAGCTGACAAACATAGATAAGGGAATGTAGATTTGAATCAGTTTCCACTAACCACTGTAGAGCATTTTTATTTTAAATGGGATAATCTTTGGCTGATAATCTAAATATGCAAACTTCACAGTGTGCAATTTATGCAATTATGTCATTATTAAGTATAGCGTCTTATATCTTCTCCAGATTACTAAATATGCCTCCTTATAGAGCAATCGGCAGTCTGTAAAGAAGATGAAATACTTTTTCCATAAGGCAGGTAGAAAGGCCGATGAGTCTAGGTTTTGCATCAACTAGCCTTTGATTTGATGTTTGATATTAATTGTTTTTAAGTGTGTGAATGTTCTGTTACTTAGTGTGCCTAAACCACAAATGGCTCTGGCAAGACCTCATACCATTAACAATGAGATTAGCAGAGGAAAATATAAAAACACTCATGGGGATTGTTTGTACTGTTTTTTGTTGGGTATGTTTTTGCTCTGTGGGATAGAAGACAGTTTAAAACAGCACTGCATGAAAAAAGAAGCGACTGACCGCAGGTTGCAAGTATGCTTCAGTGAAGCAGAGGTTTCTACAGCTCCTCTCAGCAAAGGGGAGGTTTCTAACGGTCCCCTGCTGACTTCAAATGTGTTCACAGCCTGCACCCAGCAGCCACAGTGGAAACTTACCGGTGTGATAATAATCACTTAGAGTGAGACTGTGGTGCAGACCCTTTTCCCCCAACCAGAAATCCCCTGAGTAAAAGCTTTATGCCCTGGGGAGTCACAGAGATGCAAAGACATGAAAACAGGTGTAGGTTTCCCTGACACTTAGAAAAAACTGAGTAGGAACAGCTTTTCACTCTTGATATCCTCAGAGTAAAAAAAAAAAATTAGCACAAGACGTGGTTAGTTGAGCTTTAGGCACCTAACTTAGAAATTTCTTAAAACATTTGTTGAGAACATTTTTTATATGTAAAAAGAAATTTTGTTAACAAAAATGAACTTCTGGCTGGGGGGTGGGAATTGATTATATGTATAAATAAAATCCAGGAATAACACATACTAATATATTAATTGTTATTGCCTCTGGAAATGGGGTGTAGGAAGAGTTCCTCTTTTTCAATTTCTGCATTGCTTGCCTTTGTTACAATCACCATATGGTACAATTATTTTTAAAGCCCCCTGCCCACAACCCTTTTTACCATTATTTTGAACAATCTTCTCTAATGAAGGTTAACTATGTTTTTTAAGAAAACTGCCTTAATTTTTTGTAAAACATGGGGTTTAATTAAATACACATGATAGCATGTCCACAAGGTTCAGCATCCTAAGGATCATGACATTCAGAAAAGTGAGTTTTAATTAGATTCAATATTGTATGTCACTTTACAGATTATAAGGTGTTTCGCTCATTCGTAACTATATTTTATGAAATAGCCCTCTGAAGTGGGTATTACACTAATTTTAAGGAATAGTATAATCGAAGCATTCAGAAAATGTCAAAGCGCAAGAAAACACTACATACAATAAACATGTTTTTGCTACATTATACTGAGCTATCATGGAATGCTATCAAACTCGAAGAGTACTGGTGCTTCAGCATTTGTCAACAATTCACTAAACTGGGAAATTTTTGTGAGGAATAAAATGTAAAATAAAAGAATACAAAGGCAGTTCTAGTTGGCATTCAGACAGACTTGGTACTAGACCCTCATAAATCAAAATGTTCTATTCATTCTTTCATGAATCCTTACTTTTCACTCTAGCCAAAAACTCCTAAGATTGGAAAACAAAATTTCTGGGAAATTAATAGGATGTTCTCTATAGATGTGGCTGCCAAACTGAAACAAAATTAACCTCCCCTCAGATTAAAAAGGTCTATACACCCCCATTCCAGATTAACTGAGGACACATTTCAGACTCACTTGTAGATCATTTTAAATGTAGATCCTAGGACAGGCCGAACTCAAACAGAATTTCTGCGTGTGAAGTCCCAGCATGCATATACTACATATTAAATACCTGTTCGTACAGAAGATTCTTAGCTAACCGGCACCCAGGGGGGTCGGTTGATGCCAGATAAATGTAGTATTTCTTCAATTGTTTTGCTGGTTGCTTGAGAGTGCCAATTGCTTGAGTTCCGGTTAACAGGGAGTCTACTGTATTTGAATCTCCACAGGTGGTTATCATGCCTTGATAATAAAATATTTGTAGAGAAATCTAAGATCTAAAAAGAAAGCAAAAGTTATCTGGTGGAAAAATAATTTTAAAAGTCTATATGCTTCATTCTTCTAACTCCAAAATTGACAGTTAAGGTTATCTGTAATTAATAAATTGAATGCAATGATCAAATGAATTTGTGCCCTTAGATAATGTTACTCGAAATCATGTCTGCCCTAACATAAGGTTACTGTGGTGAAGTGGGTATTTGCCAGGTTTCTTTTGTCAGCATGTAACCATTTTTAATTTTGTAAATGGTAAATATCAGAAAGTTTTTATATGCAAACTCAAAAAGGTATCAAAAAAGGGAATTCCAATTAAATGAACACAATTTGCTACTTGTAGGCATATAGATAGAATGCTTTTTCTGTCACTGAAGCACTTTTTTAACTGAAGCATATAGGACCTAGCATTATAAGCCTATACATATTGCTTCCTTCTTTTTTTTTTTTTGTAGTTCCCTGGCTGGGAATTGAACCCAGGCCATGGTGTTGAGAGTGCTGAAGCCTAGACACTGCACCACCAGGGAACCCCCTTGCTTCCTTTAAGATAACTCAAGGTTTATGGATGCTCAATCATTACTCCAAAATTCCTATAAAGGGGGAGTAGGAGTTAATTCTGTGTGTGTGTGTGTGTGTGTGTGTGTGTGTGTGAGAAATTGAGGCATACACACATTAATAAGTTAACAGGAGTCTAGCTAGGCCAGGAATAGAATCCAGGTTACATATTTTTAGACTAGTGCCTCTTTGATTTTCACACAATATGATACTTACTCATATGCTTTAAAAGGACACAGCTTTCAGCAAGGAGAGTTACAGGAAAGAAAGGACGTAACATCAGAACTGAGTAAAAATCTGCAGAGCACAGGCACACGTATGTTTCAAGTCTCCTCTTTCAGGCACATAGCATGCAATTTTCTCTTTCACAGCCACAGTAACCCTCTAAGTGGGTATACTGCCCACTTTCTATGTAAAGAAATTGAGGCTCTGTGATTTGCCAATGGAAACTCCAGTTTCTGGAGGTAATGACAAGTTCTTCTCGCGGCACATACCCAATGCTTAATAAATGGCCACTGCTATTTCATAAAGGCTAACTCTGAGATCTTGTTGAGGACTCCATGCTATGAGGCCAATTAACTCCTCTGTAGCCAATCACAGAATAACTGCTGGTCAATCACATTTCCTCAAAGAGTATATTAATACTTAGCATGATATAAGAAAGATTGTCTGCACGTGTTATTTAGGACTCCATTGGCATGGAGTTGTCAAAAAACCTAACACTTATCAAGCACTCACAATTACCCAGGCTCTGCTCTAAGTACTTTCATTTATTTAATTCTCAGGATAATGCTCTGAGGAAAAGATGCCATCATTACAGATAACAATTTAATGAATAACAGATAAAGGGTAGCGAGGCCAGAACTCTGATCCAGACATGCTGGCTGTAGAATGCACACTCTTATGCATTTCACTGTAGTGCTTCTCATGGGGCTGTGTATTTGATGATTTCATTCCCATCCCTTTGCCTCACAGATGGCATCTAGAAACTTACTTTATCACTCCCTATTCCCAGCATTTTAAAGCCTTGACTTCTTTTGTCATGTGGATAGGCATCGTCTGGACTGAGTCATGGAAGAAAATAAAGGAAGATCCTGATTTTTTATTACCGGACAAGACCTTTGCTTTGGGATTATAGCGTTCCAGAGTTCCACACCTGATCACACATTTGCCGCTGTGTGCTCTTTATGCCAAATCAGCACGTTACCAATGTCCTTCGAGTCTTAAAAATTGAAAAACAGTGACCATAAAATTTGATGCTGCTCATTAAATTAAATGTAAAATAAAAATCTTTCATAAATAAAATTTAGTGTTAACTCTTTTTAGTGTGAAAGGTAATATATTAAGAATAGTGTATTTTACAACAATGAGAGAATTTCAACATTAAAAATCTGGCCCCTGGTTGGGCTATAGTTGTCAGACTAGTGTTATACTAGTACAGGGTCTTCACGAAAGAGTTTTCCATATCTGTAAATTAATTCAAGTTTCTAGCCATTTATATTATGCAAAACAAGATTTGTTTCAAGGCTTCTAGTGTTATCTGCATAGCTTTTAACAGTGAGAATATTTGTGAATAAGGATTGCAATTACATGCTCCTTCTCGTAATGTGTGCACACAAACAGAAAGCGAGCAAGTGAAGCTGTCTTTCAGTATACTCTTTGTGTAACCACATGAGCTTGCCCTTACTTTCCCCCTGGGCTTAGAGTTGTGTGTCAGTCCTGGGATGGCCAGGGGAACTGTATAGTGGCCTAAATAGCCTCATTATTTACTCCACAGCACTGTGTGTGTGTGTGTATGTGTGTGTATACACACATATACACACACACAGAGTCATCTCCAATACAAGTACATGTGCCAAGGGTGGGAAGTACTAGCTAAGATACTGTTCGGTCCTCTAGTTAAATGTGTGAGTCTATTAATCACCTGTGCAGATCTACACATACTTACAATGAACAACTTCCACAATTTGTAATTATTTTTCCCAATATGCACAGGGTGCCAAAAATGTGTACATATATTAAGAAAGAAAAAACTGTATTAAAATGTTAATACTCCATATATACCAACAACAAAAAATGAATACAAATCACATTTGACTTCTGCAACTCTAAGAGGTGCTCAAAGTGGTGACCATCAGTGTTTATGTAATATATAGATAACATCTCTTAAAATGTGTACATATGTTTTTGGCACTCTGGTATGTTCTGAATCTAATGTTTTTTGTTGCATCTAGTGATAAAAAATAGCACTTCATATTATGTATCTCTTTAAAATTTCAGTAGTTTTTGTTATTTTACAAAGGTATCTGTCTACATTGAGTTGAGGCGGAAATGGGCCTGCAACACAGTTCAAGCAGGACTGCTCTAAGCTATGTTTACCTGATTAATAAGAAGTCAACCCTGTCTTCTCCTGTCCTGATAGAATCTCCTCATGCTTATTTATATTGGAAGAGTCAGCTTGATTTTATTCTCTCAACATTCAAGCCAGAGATCGTACCTGACCACTTGAGACTGAAGGAATCGTAGTCACTTCTTGATGGCACCTGCACTAGAACATGGGGGCATAACACTGACAGGGTCACCACAGCTTGGTGTTTCATGTGAAACCTGGCTGGTAGAAGTCATCTTCCATTTGCTTGCATGCAGCTAGTGTAAGGGCATCTTCTCCTTGCCTGCTGAAACCTCACTAGGGCTGCCAGTGGTAAATAGTTTCACTGTTCATTACATTTTTCTGAAAACTCAACTGTCAAAATCCTTTTCTCATTGTTATCCTCAGTCTGGGTTGCCAGTGGGTCAGTCTGGCTGCGTTACCTTACACAGCCTGCCTTGGGTTAATAGGGACAGCATGTGGCCACCATTCCTATGGATTTCATTGCCTCATGGATACAGAATTATTCTAATTCATCTATCGGCCCAGCAGCCCTATTTCTTCTTACCGTTACGGCGACTTTACCTTAGGGAGCAGTTGCCCTTATATACTACAGAACTGAGGTCAAGTCTACCTCAGCGTGCCCCAACGAATTTCAACAACTTTGAGTAAAGTGGAAGGGGTTTGGAATCCTGATTCCTTTTCCTACCAAGTAGCAACTAGGCTTGATCACCTCCTTCACCAGCAGGCCTTTTGTCAAAGACTATGTATCTTGTATACTGATTCTGCTTACCTGGAAACCCCTTTACGTATTTTAACATTTTTGTTAGTGTTAACACTTTTCATACATCACAGTGCATTTTAGACTTTAGCTCTCATGACATTACCCATACATAGTGACAGTCATTATCACCAGAATATTTAAGTAGGTGGCCTTTCTTGTTCTGTTTTGTCAATTTAAAATCTGATCTTTTCAGCAATTTCCTGGGAAGTTACACTGATTTTTACTTTGTAATATATATATATATATATATATATATATATATATATATATATATATGTCTCCTATACTCAAATGCATAGGTTGCTAGTACCAATTTCCCTAATAACTTTCTATACCTTTCACTGGATGAAACTATCAATGAGATAATACAAGAATTTATCAAATGCTCTGCTTTTAAGACATGAGATTTTGAGTTGAATATGTACTTGAAGTCTAGCTTCATCATTTGCTCAAGGTGAATTTAATCTATTCACTTTCTTTGGCCAGGTTCTCTCTAGTATACTTCCACAGTGATAATAATAGCTAATATTTATTAAACACCTCCTTTATCCCAGGAAATATGTGTTTAATCTCATTTAATCCTTACAATAATCCTATGAGGTAGATATTACCATTATCCACATTCTACAAGGTAAGAAATTTGAAGCACAGAAAAATTAAATCAATTGTTTGTGGTTCCCCCAGCTGTAAGTGACATATTCAGGATAGGAGTTCAGGCAACTTAACTTCTAAATTCAGTTTGGTAACCAGTATGAATACTGCCAAATTTTGTTTTTAATCTCCTTTTAGCTTCACACAAATTTTCTCCATAATTCTAGAGTTTCATGAAGGAATATAGCTTTTTAGCATACAGCTTTTCTTTGTCTTTCTTAAGAACATTTCTGTTTCTTTTGAACCATCCTTTCATAGTGTTTTCCAGTAGTGAATTCTCTTCCTTATGTCACAACTTGTTTCATTTTGTTTATTAATCATGTTTTCAACTACTCTGGCCCCTATATAATTCACAGGAAAAACAAAAACAAAAACAGATAGCCTGACCAGGTTAATCTAATGTAGCTCTCTCAAAAGTATACTAGGTTTGGACAAATACAAAGAGAAGTATTAGCCTATATTACTCTTACTTACCTGAGAATATTGAAAGAAAGTTAATTTACAAAGTTAAAGTCTAAAGAGATTTTGGAATTCATCTCATTCAAATTTTCATATTACCTTTAAACAAAACAAAAAAAAGATGTTTGGAAATGTTAAATGATCTGCCTATAGTTAAACATCTAGTTCCTTAAATCTTTTTTTCCCAAAGCAAGACTTTAAGCAAATGATGAATAGTTAAAATGACATATAGCTTTAAATTTATTTATATTAACTATCATTCTCCAACACCCGCACACACAGCATAATGGGTAATAAATTTAAAATATACCCTTTTATCATTTTGTAGTTTGAGTTTCTAAAGTATAGTTCTTTCAATTATACCCATAGAAGTACATTCAGAATGGATAAAAGACCAGATATTGTGACATAAAAACGTCTACTTTAATTAGGCAACACATATTCTGAAAAATACATGGGAAAGAAGGATACACAAAAATTCTATAGCATTTCTGATGAAGAAAACTTTCTAAAAATGTCAAATATAGCCAAAAGGAGAATAAAAATAGAACATTGCTTCTAAAAGCCATCTCAACAGGGAAAGAGCTATTCAATGAAAAAATCATTCAGCCACCTTTTTCTCTCTTAGTTTTGCTTTTCCCTCCTTAGAAATATAACAGATTTCTTCTTTCATTCTAGTAACACCATATTGGATAAGACTATACACCAGTTACCTGTGTTGTTTAATTCATTATTCTGACATAAAGGTTATAGACTGACACATTTTTTAAAAATTCTGGTTTTAAACATAAGCATTGTATTTAAAAGGAAACAGCATTATAAAGAAATTTTCAAAATCTACAATTTAATGATAAATATCTACATGAGTAGGTCAAGCTGGATATGCAGGAAGCCTGAGAAAATTAAAAGTTGTGAGAAAATCTCTGAAGTTTCAAAAATGATATAGTTCTAATAATAACCGAATTCATATCCTTTCATTGCATCTGATCTTCATATTAAAAATAAAACTCAAAGGTAATGTGGAAACTAAATTTCATTGCATGTTATATACTTCATGAGAATAAAAGTTTGCAAACAAGGGCTTGAAGGATGATTTGAAAATGATATAATGGAAAAGTAATAATCTCAACATAAAGAAGTTTGTTTGTTTTCAGCATTTTTTCCCCTGAGCTTTTTTTTTTTTAATATGGTAATCAACCACTCTAACAAGTGTCTCCTCCTTGTAAGCCAATTGATATGGTGAAATTCACCTTTTTTCTCCAGTTCCATGAGGGGCTTATTCTCAGTAAAAAAAGAGATCGGTGGCTAAATAAAAGTACACCACCTACTCTTAAGATTTATGGTTTTAGACTTGTAAAGTAATATGTTTCAGAATTCAAATAGTTATTTTTTATGAAAATATTTTTTAAAATAAAAAGTTAAGATACTTACTCACTGGTGTGATCATTACAACCAACCTAGCTTCACAGACATCCTCAGAAAAGCTGGGGGTCCCACTGAAAGGAATACTGGGTTAAGAATCAGAAGTGACTGGATTCTTGGCCTAAGTTTCAGCTAAAATTACAACTGCTAATAAATTGAAGCAAGTTATAGATGAGGAAGAACTTCCTCATCTATACAACCAAAATGATGCTAATTGTTGTACAGTCTTCCTTTATTATTCGTTTTAGTTTTATTTATGAATTCATACCTCAATACCATGTCAAAATAAATTTGAGGCAGCTTCCCAAATAAAGAAGGAAAGGTAAGTAGAACAAGAGAAAAAATACAAAGAGTAAAAATAGAGCCAGAGAAAGGGTTGGTAGACAGTTCACATGGCATATTTGGGCTCTTCTGCAGCCAATGACTCCCATCTTAGTGGGAATTGATATGTTCATCTTTGCTATCAGAGACAAACTTTTTATAGTGGGAAAGAGTAAAGAAAGCATAAAAGTCCTGAAATTCCTAAGGGACAAAAGGTAGGTAAATATTCTTTAATTATTTTCCAGGTTTGCTCACTGATCTACGCTCGAAAAGAAAGAAGCAAATGTCTGAAACTTAAAGTGGGCCAGTATTGTAAGGTTCTGCCTACGTATCCAAATTATCGTATAATTTTGAAAACAAACATCTCATGATTCTAGACATTAAAAGACCTTTTCATTGATGCTGATGTAGGAAATAATACTATAAAATACTTCCTTTTTTGACACTACCATCATTAAAACAGAGAAAGCAGAGACATTTTTTTATAGAAAAACAAATCTTCATGTGTAACTAACACTCAAATAACCTTATATTTTTTACCACTCTCAAATTATTTTTCTTTCTCAGCCCCAAATTATGGAAGCAGTTTTCAGTGACTTACAGATGCATTTCCTTGCCATCCAAAATGAGCCTTAATAATGTTAGTGTTAGCAACTAGTTCCATAGCAACTGTTACAGGAGCTTTTTACATGGACAACCATTTCTAGAGAAATTATGTTTGTAACTCACAACAGTACAAAGAAACTTACCCTAAAATTATCTTTTGCATCTGGTAGGAGTGTAGGAGTACTTCAAATATTTTGAGGCTGTTTCTTAAAAGCTCTCCCTAGGTCAATTAAGTTGTGTTGTTTTTGCAACCAAGCCTGTGCTTCTGTAAAGCAAAACTCAGAGACTGAAAGTGATCCTAACCTCTTCTACTTAAGTAATTTAAATGGCCATGGTTTTCAAAAGATTAAAAAATAATAATGATAAATTTGCCACTATATTTTGCTATATCTTTTCTCACTCACACACACACACACACACAAATTTACTCCTCTAAAACAAAAACAAACAAACAAACAAACAAAAAAAACAGCAAAAAAACCCGTGTTGAGTTAGTATGGAAGACATTTCCACTACAAGTACTATACTAAAAAATCACAGTCACCCTTACAGTTTATAGAAAGAATATCAAATTCTTTTTTAGTGAAGTTTTCATAACAGCTTTTGGCTAATAATGTTGAAGAATCATGATATATTTAAGAGATATTAATTCTAGTAATAGTCATTTATCTTTGATGTCAGCGAGACAAAGGCTTGGGAAATAGAAGATTTACAATGACATATTATAGACTCACTTGGTAGATGTTGGATTCTTTACTCTTCCTCTGAAATGACAGATAATGAAGCTTTATCATCTTCCTTTTATTAAAGCTAAAAATATATCCTATAATAGGATCATAAACATTTAATGAAACTCACAGCTGTACTGAATTTTAAAATTAGGAGAGGATGGACAAGTAGTTCACAGAAAAGTAAATCAGCCTAATTTATACACTATGAGTTGACAACCCAGCTGTTTTAATTTAATATATCTCTGGGTTGGACCTCTCTCCTAAAGTCCAGACATATATTTCTAACTTTCTAAATGAATATGGATGTACAAAATGAGTTGATTTTCTTCCCAAGCACAGCTAGCTATCTAAGACGTGTCAGTGGAGAAAGCTCCCATTCAAGAAGATAGAACAAGATGACTGATCTCCCTTTTATTCTTTCACTGCTTTGTGGAAAGAAGATTCAAATTCTTATTGTCTCTATCTTAAGTTGGGTTCCCCAGAAACAGACTCTGAAACAGGATTCATGTGAATATGTTAGGAAGTTTGCCCAAGAAAAACTGGTAGAGGACTAGGGAAATAGGACTGGTAAAGCATGGAGAACAAGCAGGGGTGTATGATCAAGCAGCTTTAGGAGGGTCACTCTGGTTTGTCCCACAAAGGATGTCTGAGGATGGCATGCCTCAGATTCATCCTGACCCAGGCAAGGTAGCTGGTATTTACATACCGCTGCACCTGTCAATCATTGGTTAAGAACTTTACCTGGGGAGATATAAGTTCTCGGGTAGTTTAATAGAGTAAAGCAGGGTCCCAGAGCCTGAGACAAATCCTCCAACAAAGAGACACAGTGCTGACAATTTAAGAGTGAAAACATACCAGGAACCAGCATTCAGGGGAATGCAAAAAGATCCAAGTAAGTTATTATAGTGGTGCCCTGGCTGGGTCTGCTCCAATCTCCACAGTGGTGACTTCAAAATTATTTTCCTAATACCTATTCTTATTCTTTATTACTTTAATTACACATATCCTATCTTCTCCCTTATTCCTTCTGTGTGGTAAGAGGTCTCAATTGCTGACGGTACAGTGCTTTATGTGGGCCAAGGCTGCTGTTCTTTGCACTCTGTCCCATAGCTTAACAAGACCAGGCGATGTGTATTATTGGTCAGCTCCACATCTTGAAAACTCAAATACGAATATGACTTCGGATGAGATATGTTTTCTCTGGTTTACCAGAACATCTTAACAACATCAGATACGATTGCATTTTGCTGCATATAACAAACAATTCAAAGTAATAGTGGCTCTCAAAGTGTGGTGCCCACATCACCTGCACCAGCACCATCAGGCAGCCAATAAATAAGGTAGTTCTTCTACTGAGTCATCAGACACCCAGTCTCCTCCCACCTTCATGGTATGCGAAGGCTGCTTTAACAACACTCATCACTTCCTCATGCCAATCCACAGAATAGGGGAAGATGCGAGAAAAAAGATTCGAGGGGCTATTGCAAGGTGTTTTTAAGGGAGACTAATGCAGTTTATAGCTAATTGTCCCAAACTAGCAGTGTTTTGTTAAGTGTTTGATAAACAGCCTTTTAATTTTCATGTGTAAATACTCTTGCTATGGCTGATTGGAAGCTACCAAGTTGACATTACTGAATACAGATGAGGAAAGACGTACGTACACAACTGACTCTCCCAAGCCCAGCCAGCTCCTGCATACCATACCACTGTCCAGAATTCTAACATAGAGCTATTACTAGCTACAAGGAAGTCTTTGAAATGAAGGAATTAGTGCAAGGAATCTTGCACCCAGATTAAAATTCAAGGTTTTATTGTTAAGGATGAAAGGAAGAATGGATATTATGCAAACCCTGCCCAACATTACTTCCATTGTTTCAAACCCTTCTACTTACTGCAGATGTTTATGCTACCTGCTTGCATCTCAAAGAAATGAGTTTCTGCCTTAGGTGCGGGTGCCCAAATTTTAGTTAGATGGCTTTCAAATATAAATGATTGCTTACAAGAAAAAACTAGGGAATCATTAAAGGTGCCAAAATAGCTCAGAATGTGTTGCATATGATCATATATACATGAAGAGGAGTGTAGACATGCAGATAGATAAAGCTCATTCAATAACCAAAGTCATATTCTTCTTTGCAGTAGGGAAAAACTAGAATATTAAATTATCCATTTTGTGATGCTGTGAGAAGCCTCATGGTGCACTAAAGAAACGCAGGCTCTGTTGACAGGCCTGGTTTTAAATCATGATTCTTCCACCTGCACTGTGTAAAAGTTTGTTCATATTCTTGAAAATAGTATCCTCATATGTAAGTAAAGAACTAATTAGGTAAAACAAGGAACATGTTTGGTACATGATTGTTCATATATATGCCGAAGTTCCTTACACCAAGGAGCAACATTAAAAAACAAAACAAAAAAACTAGATATAGTTGCACAACAACCTTTTATAAGAAAGGGTCTTATTCTGTGTATTCATCAGCTAACATCAACGTAGTAGCTTACTCTTTAGTTCAAGAACTTTTTCATAGAAAATAAAGCCATTAGAACTCTTCTGTCTCCTCCTCCCCCCAAATTTCTACTAGTTCATACTTGGTACGGTTTGTCGTCTCTCTTTGCAAACTCATCTGAGCTCCCTGCATTCTTCTTAGGAGCAATACTATGATTGATTACATTGGGTCCACCTGGATAATCTAGGAAAACCTCCCCATCAGAAGATCTTTAGTTGAACCCCATCTTCAAAGTTGTTTTTGCCATGTAAGATAACATTAACAGGTTCTAGGAATTAGGCTGTGAAGTTCTTTGTGGGGGTTATTATTCAGCCTGCCAGAATCTGCCCAAACTGGCTCTCAAGGATTCATGTACATTCTATATGCAAAATACATTCACCCCATTCCAAAATTTCAAAAGTTTCAACCTATTATAGCATCAACTCAAAGTCTGAAACATCATCTAAATATCACCTTCTCAAAAGTCCCCAATTTCATCCTCTAAATCAGGTATGATTAAGATGCTGGTTATGGTCCCGCTGGGGGCAAAATTCATCTCTATCACTGGATCTGTGAATCTAGTAAACAAGTTATTTGTTCCCAAAGTACAATGGTGGAGCAGATATAGGATAACAGTTATTGATATTTTCATTTAAAAATAGAGAAAAGAAAAGAGTAACAATGAAAGAAAGAAAGGAATTGTCAGTCCCAAGCAATTGAGATTGATTATTTCTGAGTATTTGCAACCTATATTAAACTGCAACCTTTCTGAACCCCAAGGTTGACTAGGATCCCAGGAGGACTCTTCCTGGCTGCCTTTTCCCTGGTTTTATATATTAAACTTCTGAACACTCTACAGTTTATCTTATATGAGAGCTACCAGTCTCCTCTTAATTGATCTGCACCAAGACCTTCATTGTTCATAACACCCTTAAATATGATGTTCTCCACTCTCTGTTTCATATAAGATCAGTCCTTTCAGGTAGATTTACAGAGCTCTTCCTCCTATGGCCTGCCTTATGCTCTGGGCAGAACCCTTGTGCCACTGCACCAGAACTGCTTTCCTAGGAGTGAGACTCCCATTCTAAGTGGTCACAGGGGCAAGTGGTAGTTGCACCTGGTCCTCTTGTCTTGACCTTCTCAACATAGAATTTCAACTCTGAGCTGGGGAGAGGAGAGGAGGGTTGCAACCAAGGCCTCGATATTTTGGGTCTGTTGTGCCTGGGGCAGAGTTCCTGCCTTACCAATGGTGGCTGGGTGGGTAAAGGAGTCCTCTCAGTCATGCCTCCTGCTACGCCATTGATCTGGGGTGAAATAAGAACTTCTGGTAGCCTATTCATAAAAAGATATTGTAGCCCCAGACAGGAAGCTGGAGAGATAGGGCACCCGGAGAGATAGGGCACCCTCTCTTACATGCGCACACGGGGCTTGAGTTTACACAACACCAGTGAATAATGGGGTGAATCATAGTTCAAATGCTACAGACTGGCACTGTCCATATTGAGATACAGTAGATTTTCTTGAATGAATGCTTCCTTATATGCTATACGCCCTTAGAACAATTTTCTGAGGTATACATGAATGCTTTTTTATAATCATAAAACGTTTTGCTGGAGAGTTCATTCTCACCATTCTGGAAGTTGTGCTCTATCGCCTCTTTAAATCTATTGTATCAACTTATCATGAGTTATGAACAACACAGTTTATTGTTCTATTTCCAACAGTGGAGATGATGATAATGGTTGCATGAGCATTAACGGAGATGATGTGTTTTCAATGACTGGGAGATACTAAGTACTCAAAAAATAGTTACCTAAAACTAGAAAAGTATACAGTTGTATTCTTGTTCCATCTTAAACATATTGATGAGTCCTTAATTAACACAGACGTAGTACCAATGTATTATAGACTAGAAAAAAAATTAGGGGATCAGATCCTCAAGCTATGAAATATTCCATGGTGTAGTTATGCAAGTTCTAATTTCAGTTCTATCATGGACTCCTAATGAAATTTTTGATAGTTTATTTTACTGAACAAAAATTGCTTCATATTTAGTCTTGTTCTTTGACTTCAGAGTTGGCAAAATGGTTAGATATGGAACCTGCCCTAATGACTAAAGTGCTTTCTCAAGGGAAATGTAAATAGAGAAGATCATCTTGAAACATTCTTGTCAGGAAATAGCAGTGGGTTGAATATATGCATCAATATTTGTGACATGAAGACAAAATGTTCTACAACCAGGAGGTAGTTCCATCTTCCTTCTTGGAATGCTGAAACTCTATTTGACCCTGGAGCAAACCTGAATGAAAAACAATTGGCTATTTCAAAATAAGATTAGTATTGTAGCTCCTGGTGACTCACTGAGCAGCTGGGCTTGCCCTAACCGGTTCTGGTTGCTCATTTTTCTGCATCAGCCGCCAAAAAGATCATCCAAAGTAAGTTGGTTTGGATTTCGAACGTGGACTAAACCTGTTACGTTTTTAGTTATGTTGGTGAATGTGTACTCATTCATCTACGATTTTTTCCAAAAACAAATTCTATGTATTTGTAAGTCGAAAAACCTAGACAGGGGTGAGTTAGAAATACTACCTTAGAACGTCACGACATAAGTTTTACAAGGCCTGCCTCAAATTAGAACAACTTCCGTGAAATTTCTGAGTAAATAAAACCCCTATACGTTTAAAAGTCCTTTGTCCATTTCACTATGTTTGATGCCTATAATTCCATTAAAATATAATTTATCTGATTTTAAATCTTTAGCTCTTATTTATACGCAAATAATCTGAGAAAAGTTTTTGTATTAACCCATGATGAGTTATGAACAACATAGTTTATTTTTCTATTTCCAACCATGTAATTCTTTGGTAAATGCAGAGATTGAGAACAAAGAAAATTCTCTGAGAATGGATGCCAATGGACTAGCCTTTCAACACTAGAAAAATAGAATCATGAAAGATTATATTGACTCCAAAAGGAAAAGTCTGATCTCTTGCACACACACACCCAAATTAATTCTTTCACAATTATCTCTAGGCCAATACAGAATCTTACTTAGCTACACTACATCAAAGGTATAGTTGAAGGTAAAGCAAAAAACAGCATTAATGTGTGTATGTTCAAAAAGCCTCTTTGATTGTTTGTCCGGAGCACTGATGCAGTGCCTTTTAAAGAGAATTGGACAGTTCTTCATGGCGTCAAAGCAAGCATGAATCAAATGAATGGTGTAGAAGAAACTAGTATAAGACATAGGATTATTTTTCAACTGTACATTCATAGAGATCAACAAATATACATCATTAATTTATCTAGTTATGTCCCATTTTCACTCCCAATATCTGGTTATTTGCACCTTCTCTTTTAGTCTTAAATGCTGACAGTCTTAACTAGAGTTTTTATTTTATTTATCTTCTTTTTTAGTTATATTTTATTTCATTAATCTGTGCATTTGCTTATTATTTTCTACTTTCTTGCTTTTATTCTGTTGTTCTTACTCTAACTCCCTAAGTTCAATGCTTACCTCATTATTTTTTCTCTTTCTTGTTTTCCCTTAGATATATATAAAAAGCTAAAAATGTCTAAGAACTTCTATAACTGTGTCCTACAAGTTTCTAATATGCATTCTCTGATACCCAGTTCTAAATTCAAAATATAAATTACTATGTATTTTTTTACCTATAATTGTTTAGAATTTAGTTTTCTACTTTGGCAAGGTAAGACTAGAAACTTTTTTCCTTATTTATTTCATAAATTAATTGCAGTTTGGTCTGAAAATGGGATCTACGAGTACATGTCCATTTCTTGTTATTTATAGAGATTTCCCCTGAGCCTAATAGGTAGATTATTTTTATAAATAATAAATAATCCATTGAAAAGAATGTATTTTACTTGTTTTGAGAGTCTATACTTCACCAACAGAGTAGAGAAAATAAATATGTGAAGCAAAATGCTTTTCACTGCAGTCCCTTTTTACATTTTAAATTTTGTACATTATCCCTTTATTACATTTTTTTAAAAAGCAATAATAATGTGAAATATGTTAATCAATACCTCTTCTCTCAGACAATTCAAGGAACTTAGAATGTTTTAAATTCAATTTTCCCTGCTTTTACATTTAATCTACCAATTAATAACTAATGTATCAGTTAAGTATTGCTGCTTAACTGACTGCAAATCCCAGTATTACTCGACAATAAGAAATCAGTTCTCACTCACGTATCTGGGTCATGTGGTTATGGACGAGCCAGGCTGAACTGAACATTGGGTTTAAACTATGCTTTAAATCCACGTCTGCTCCAGGTGTCTCATCTTCTGGGAACCTGGAAGCATATTCTTCTCATTGCAAAAAGCAGGAAAATAAGAGCAAGGGCAACAAGAATGCACATTTAAAACCTTTTTTCTGATCACGTCTATTAGAATTCCACTGACCAAAGCAAGTTCTAAGTCCAAGCTCCACAGCAATGAGGTGGAAAAGTATATTCCTCCCATGCATGTGAAGGGTGGAAAGTGAACATCACTTGGATAAGCATCAAATCCATCAGGTCTAGTATTTAGCTCTTCTTTGGTTTGAAATGTCCCTCCCCCAAATTAGACTCATTTTAACACTCAGTGTCTAGCTTGATTTGCTTCAGTGTTCACTAATTTCTTGCTCAACATTGCCCCTGGCATTTTATTCTCTTTAATTTAGTTCAATTTCCGTCTTAGTACATCGTTATCAGCAAGGGTCCTTGAGTAGTAAACTTGCATTATCTTTGTTTAGAAATGTGTCTTGAATGATAACTCAGCTAGGTATAGAGCAGAAATGGTTGGAACTTAGATTCCACAGTTAAGTGAGAATTTTACAGTATAAAGTATAACTTGGATTCACAGCCCTGCCAAATCTTTAGTATGAAAGTTAGAACTTGATTGGGAATGAATGGATCTTAACACATGGAATGAGCACATCAAGGCACATTCAGACAAACATGAGAACTAGGAGGTTTCAAATCTCCCTAAACTGCCCTGACCAGCAGAAATGGTTATTTTTCCACTATCTGAGAAGATCACCATTTCCTCGAATGAGAACCCTGCAACAACCTCACTAACACAGTTACCTTGAAAAGTAAAGCTCGTTCTTCTCAACACCTTCCAGTAGTCTTCATTGATTCCAGACCTACATGCAGACTTAAATCCAAACATAACCCAGGGGAAAGTACCAAGTGTGACCATGTCTAATGAACTGTGAGCTTTTGCTGATTTATACTGACATATTTCTGAGGACTATGAATTCTAACAGTGTTAGATCAAATGAGATGGAATAGACATTGGATCAGACCAAAATTATCAATACCATGTACTTGTCAGAAATTTTGAGTTCAATGTATAAGCTCCAGAAGCTCAATCTAAAAATTTGTTTGCTTACCTGAAACATGGATTTAATAATGGATCATGGCTAATGAAGGTAAGATTCCAGAATTTCCCTTGCAAAATGTAGAGGAAATAATCAAAAGCTTAGGGAGATGGGGATGTCAAATGGTATGTATCATTTTTGTTCTGCACACCCACATTCCTATGATGTCTCATAGGATGTCCCAGAATATAGTCCCCTTTTAACACATTGAGGAATTCATGAGAAAAGGCCAGTAACATCCTTGAATAGTATTGTAAAATCTCATCCATCTAGGCCAGGAAACTTGATGAAAAACACCATCACTGAAATGCACTTTCTGATTTCAAAGTACATAATGGGACCTTAAAGTGCTAAAGCTAAGTAGGTAGAATTACCCAGTAGACAGTAGAGATTTAGGTTGACTATATCTCTTATTTACAACATATATTCTACTTTAAGACATATGAGTGTTTTTGTTTTGTTTTGTGGTTCCCTGTCTGGGAATCGAACCCAGGCCACGGTGTTGAGAGTGCCGAAGCATAGCCACTACACCACCAGGGATCCCCCATATGAGTGTTTTCTTACGTTAAGATATATTCCTCATAACTCCCATCACCCACATACACACATGTATGCACAAAAACTGCTGATGCCAACTCATAAGACAATGAGTGTGAAAAATACTTTGTGAAGACAATTTGGTGACACATGACAGGATCTTAAGTAGGACCCTCTCTGTTGTCTGACAACTAAGATCCAAAGTTTAAGGAAAAGAAGCAGTAAGTAACCTCACTCTCTAAATAAAGTAGCAAATATATGAAAAAATAGTAGGAGCACGATGCCATTTTAGAGATTAGAGACAGTTGAACTAGCTATTCTCTCCCCACCAATTATTATTCCAACTGCATCCTACTTTACTATCTATATGAGGGCTGTCCAGCCACAAATGCCTCTATTTTTCATATTACATGGCTGGATATTTCCAGACAGCCCTCGTATCAATAGAAAACACAGGAGTGAAGTGCCACAATTTGTATTTACCCTGCCCCCACTCCCAGCCCACCATAGGTGGAAGAGGACAATGAGATGGGAGGGGGGTACTTTCTTTCCCAAAGACCAATTATGGAGGAACTCCAAGAAAATCACTCATTAAAAAAAATAAATAAATAAAAGTACATGCCAGAAATGGAGAGTAACATCATCCATTTCAGCCATAAATTTTTTGTTTTAACCTGAGCCTACCAGAGCCAAGAAAAATATATAATTGGAAAATTAGAACAGGACAAAGACAAGAAGATAATGTATCATCCAGTTACTCTACCATTTACCATTGCAGGACTACCTAAATTTCCTGCGAGCCAAGAAACACAAATGAAAAGTTTAATCCACTGTGCTGGTAACTAAAAAGAAAGATGAGCAGAGACCAGCCAGTGAGGATAAACACAGGAGATGCAGAGTTCTGGAAGAGGAGCAACCTGACCAATCGTGGTACAGGGAGCCTCAGGAGAATGGAATCTTCTCCAAATGTCATTAAGGTATGACAGAGTTTTGACTGTGGAAGCAGTGATTCAAGAGAAGTAAAACCTTTTTGTGTGTTTGTGTCCACTCGAATTCAAAAGGTTCAATAAATAGGTTCTAAATCTGTAGAATACTAAGAGTGGGGTAAGTCAAAGAAGAAATAAAGACAACATAGAGGTTTCCACTCCGGGGACTTGCAGAACAGTGATTCTCCTGACTGAAGAAAAGGCAGGAAAACAACCAGTAGGGAGGGAGCTGCACAAGCTGATGGGTTGGGTTTTAAACATGTGAATTCCAAGGGATGCTGGAATTTCTGAATGGAATTACCCAGAAAGTACCCGGAAATCATGTAAGAAGGTAAAAAAGGAGGTCAAGTGCAGATAGGGTAAGTTGTTCAGAAAGAGATGATCCCCGAATATATAAAAGGGAATGAATTTTCCATGGTAGGGTGCTCATTAAGGACATTCATACATCTCAGTCATAATGGAGAATTTCTCTTGTCTACTTCAAGACACAAGCAGAAAAATTAAAATATTTAAACACTGCATTAAAGTAATGATGGAAAAATAAAAACTGGTAGCCTGTGCCTTTTAACTACTCTTATTACTTTATTGATGAACCCCTAAGCTCTTACGTTTGAAGATATTGTATTTATAATAAAGTCTCTTCCATTTTTTATGAAAAGGGCATGCCTTTCTTTTAAAGAAAGCCAAACTTTGTTGAAAGATCCTGTCACTGAACAACTCGAGCTTTGCTATTCAAATAGCCTGGATTTGTCCTTAATGACCAGACAAGTGTCTGTCACTATAAAATAGGCAAGTCAAACTTTTAACTTTTGGAAAGTTAAAGTTAACTTTCTGAGAACCATCTTCAATAAAAGATATAAGGGCCTAATTTCCTAGATAGATAATCAGTCTTCACCAAAAATAAATGCTGTATTTTATTTTCTTCTATAAGTTCGGCTTATATCACTTGAACTTTATTCATAAAATCTACAAAGGATTAGGCTGTTCATTTTAAACACCGAAGTGTATGTTTCTGCATGTTCCTGATGTTTAATAAAGCATACTCTAATGTGAATAAAGAAAAAAAAATCTTTCATCTGAAAGCAAGGGTGTCCCCTCCCACCCTTCATGGCACTTTATGACACTTGACAGCTCATTATCACACTACACAGAATCTCATGTCAGCATGTCAGATTTCTCTAAATTTTGACAGAATTAAAGTAGTGCCATTTGATATAATTGATATTGTACAGTTAATCAGGCAGTGGCTCCATAACTGAGCAACATTCTCAAAAGGCTTAATTACTGAACTGTGAAGATTTACTGCCATCTGGAAGTTCCTTCTCAAAGTTCTGTTCCTAAATTTTATGTAGGGTTCACAAAAATAACTTGGTCCATTTAGAAATCATGCCCTCAATTTGAAAATTAAAATTGTTATTTTTGGAATCTCATTTGGCCTAGAGATCATAGAAACCTTATGAAAAATAAAGGAGCAATGGCAAATGAGATGGAAGGAAATAAAAGTAGAAAAGCTCTGGAAATTATTTTCTTTATGTAATGTTTAAGAGTACAGACTTGGGAGCCAGATGGCTGGATTTCAAACCCCAGTTCCACTACTGACTAACCATGTGACCTTGGACAAGTTATTTAAACTCTTCGTGCTCTTTGTGCCTCAGTTTCTTGATCTATAGAATGAAGATACCAATAGCATTTACATTATAGATTTAAAGTGAGGATTAAATGTGTTACCATTTGAAATTGCTTGAACCTATGCCTAACACATTGTCAGAATAATGTGAGTGCTCAATATTACTGCTCGTATTAAGATTTTAATTTTTTTTGTCCTTAAGATTGTTCTCATCCTAAGAGACAAATATGCCATTTGAAAAACATTGTCTGGGCTATTAAACTTTCTATGCCTAAGGACTAATTAGTTAAATATAAAGCAGCACCATCATTTCTCAGGAATCTTACAGCCAGGATCCCTAGTTTGGAGTAAAAGGTTCAATCAAACTCCCTCTAACTTCCATTCTAGTGTAAGAGTCTCTGATTCTATAAAATTAATTATAATGAGTGGGTATAGACCTAACTGTGTCCCTCCAAAATTTATATATTGAAGCTATAACCTCCTAATGTGACGGTATTTGGACATGGGGCCTTTGAAGAATAATCAGGTTAAAGCTTAGTGTCCTTATAGGAGGAGACACTGGAGAGCTTGCTTCCTCTTTCTCTCCCCATCAGTGGAGGACACAGCAACAAAGTGTCCTTCTGCGAGTCAGGAAAGAGCCCTCATTGGCGAATCTGATTGAATGGCACCTTAGTCTTGGACTTCCCAGCCTCTGTAGTTGTGAGAAATAAATTCCTGTTGTTTAAGCCACCCAGTCTATGGTATTCTGTTATGGCAGCCCAAGTTAATACAATGGATAGAGTAACTGATAAAAAATTTTTCAGAAAAGGAGGCTTTTATTCAAAAGAAAAATATTAATTCATTATCCCCTATCCTGCTGGTGCAATATCTATGAAGAAGAATAAAAAGAACAGGAAGACGAAAAGCAGCAGAAGGAAGAGAAGGAGACTACTCTTATTATTATTTTTTTATCGGAATTCTCTATTGGTAGGAAGTTAGGAGGAGTTTCTATTATTCTATGCTGTATTTATATTCTATTCTCTCTATATATTTCTATTATTCTATTCTAATTATATTCTATAATTTCCGTAGAAGGTCGTCTGCAGCCTGAGTAGAACCCCAGCGGTATCAAGAAAGATACACGAAGATGAGTGAAAATAAGCCAATAAAAACAAGACAAAATAAATTAAAACACCTTACAATCTCCATGGGGCTACTACAGACCCTGAGGTTGTTAACTGCTATATATCATTTCTCTACTTCACCACTTGAAGATTTCCCTCATCCATGGCCAGCTTTTGACCCTCACAGTGGAAAGGGGTTCAGTGTACTCATCCTGCCAAGAAATGGCTGGCTTATCCCCTCAAAGAATGATGCTATGTCATGTGTTAATCTCTGCTGCTGGTGGTTTGGTCATTCGGCAGTGGCAGCAGTTAGGTCATTCTTGATGAGTGGAAGGCCATACTCTAGGGTTCATGCTTAGTCTCCACTGATGCCACTACAGCCACTACATTCCTGGTACTAGCATGGCTAAGAAGGGAGTCAAGCTGATGTCATGGGTAAGTCGTTCTGTTATTTGTGGTGAATGTGCTTATGTTGGTTGGAAATCCTCATGCTTTGTGCCCAGTAGGATAGGTTCAACCACATGCCTCTATCACAGATTTACTTGTCATTATTTTCTAAACTTGTTCTTTTTACATCACTAAAACCCCAGCCTAACCATTTGCCACTGCCTAGGGTTCTCTGTATCTCCTTACCCTAGGTTACCTTTCGTTCCATGTGAAATGAAGAACTAAGTGTACCATCTTCCCACTGGGAGAGTTTCCTTTTACCAGTGCCATTTAGGTCATCCCTGAGTGGTACAATAATGCAACATCAGAGCATTTTTAGTTAGTATGAAAATATTGAACTGAATCATTTGTGAACTAGATCCAATTATGTTTTTCCTCCATCAATTTGCCTATAGAGAAGATGCTCCACCACCTTGAAGCCATAGATTTGAAATTATAAAAAGGTATTGATGCAACAGAGAGGTTGACATGGAGTATCTAGGCCACATGTTCCTATCTTTACTTAAAGAGAATACCCTAACATGCCCCAGATCAATGTGCCCCTACAAATTTTATAGATGTGGCAGGCTCCTAAATTTTTGTGGGTTTTATTGACTAAATTTTGGCAGCCATGGGTCTTTCTGGGGAATCACCTGCTCACCAGGTCCATTAGTGTGTTGCCATTTATATAGCAGATCATTTAGTAAGCTAACTTCAGAAGGCTTGTAGCATCAGTTCTGCTGTACTCTGTTCACAAAAGACATTCAAACATTTATTGCTAGTGTTTTGGAGGTCTGTCCCATTGATCTGGCTCTTTCTGTATCAGATTCACATTGTTTTATTATGACAATTTTATAGTGTTTAAGTCTTATAATTCACATCTCCTACTTTATTAATTTTTAAAAATTTTCTTGACTTTTTATGTCATCATTCTTTCTAAAATCTTATGTTGATGTATGTTGTATTTAACAAATGGCTCTGGACATCTGAACTAGGTGTTCACATATCTTTTTAATTTTGACCTATTTACATTGTGAATTATAGCCATATATTCACAACTTGAACAGTTATTTAATCTCTTGAATATACTTAACTTGGTCTATTTCTCTCTATTTCCACTACTGCCACCTTAGTTTGAATCCTTATTATTCTTGTACCTGGCTTATTACAATGGCCTCCCCAAAAGACCCACTATCCTACAATCCTGGCCACTCTCTGTTTCTCCAAAGAATCGAATCTGTTAAGTTTTATTGGTTCTCCTCACTCTTCAGTATGCAGTCCCTATAACACAGTATACAAAGCCCTTCATAACCTAGCCATTGGATAGCTCTCCTATCCCATCCCTGACCTCTTCCTCTCCCCTTTCCTATTCCAATCCAGAGTGGGCCTCTGGGGTTCTTTAATTGTTTCCAGAATGCGCAACATACTCTGTTTTGGGTGCCTCTGCCCAGACTACTGTTTCTGGGGGGGAAAAAAGGTCTCACCTTTTCACTGTTCATTTTTGACTGTCTAATGACAATTTATGATCATTGGCTCCATCCTCATCTTCTCTAAGATGCTTTTCTTGATCTGATTTTGAATTTTTTTCTTTTTTATGTATTCCCAGAACATCCCATAATACTGCAATCTTTATAATGCTTATACTGTATGGTCATTGTTGCTAAATCTTTGAAGTTAAGGATGATGTCCAGTTACTTGTATCCCCAGAGTCTAGCACAGTGTCTGGCATATGAAAGTCAGTTAATACATGGTTGATAGAATGACTAATTCAGTTCCCATACCTGAATGGAGTTTGATATTTCAACTAAACAACATTATATAATGGTAGAATTAGATAAATAGATGAGAGGGTTTTGAATGTGGTTAACTGGTACACAAATACAAGGTGAAAGTCAAAGATATAAAGTTATATTCCCATATGACCAGAGTGAAAGGGTTTTTACTTCCTAGATTAAAGAAGAAAATGTAACTATTTATATATAAAATTTTGTTTAAAACCCACTGAGTCTCAGGAATAATTTTGAGTTTATAAACATTTCATTTGGGATTTTTTCATTAGCATTTAAATGTGCTTATGATACATAATAACAGTTATTTCCACCTACCCTTTATATTTTGTGACATCCTAAAGTTTAGAAACTCTCCATTGTTAAATTGTATATTACCAATTTTTCTTACAAAGCAGTTTTATCAATTACCTCAGAAAAAGAAATTATATATTCTACAATCTGAAAACTGTAGATATCTAGATTTATTTGGAAATGCTTTTAAAGGGCAAGTATGCACTATAAATAACAAGGTATGTATATTAAATGAGTATAGTAAAAGTCAAAAAGACTGATTATAAATGTCTAAAGTTGCTGACATTCTTACCACATTAGGAAAAATAAAGTATGCAATGGAAAGTTTTTTAAGCTACCCGTTAAAAAGCAGTTTATAAATGGATTAAGAAAATGTGTTCTCTTAAAACTTTTTTATTTTAAATTTACTGAACTGATTTATAGATATTAAATATTGCTGAAAATGTTTAAGTATTTTTCTTTAGTGATATACGAGGGCTGTCTGGAAAAAATCCAGCCATAAATGCCTCTATTTTTCATATTACATGGCTGGATACTTTCTGAACAGCCCTTGTATGTATATATGCTTATTTTAATATAAATTTAATATGAATGTAACATTGTTATGATAAATTTATTGGGGCAAGGTTTGTTCAGGCACACTATGTAACTTAAAAAACAGAAGGAATGATCTGAACCTTGTGCACATTTAAAATGTATTTATTGGGAGTTCTCTGGTGGTGTAGTGGCTTAAGGCTTCGGCGTTGGCGCTGTCAGCGCTGCGGCCTGGGTTCGATTCCCAGCCAGGGAGCTACCCACATACCAAAAAGCAAAAAACAAAACAAAAAAAAAATGTATTTATTGACTAAGTAATTACCTAAGTTTTAGATTCAGAAACTTCATAATAGCTCACTTTTGAATTTCTTCAATTATGGTCATCCAAAAATGTGTACTTCTTCCCATATCAAATTCTACTTTTTGGATGACTTATATTGTTCTTCTATTTTTGCTTCTTTTTATGTGTCTTAGTATCTTAAGCAAATGGCATTTCTTTGATCTATCTTTTGAAACTCTGTAATGTTAGATCTCTATATAATACATTTGAAGGGACAATTTTTGTCTTTTCTAAAAAGTAATACATATATAATGGAAAATTTCAGTACAGTACTTGACTCAAAATGTCATGAATTAAAATAATACATTCCTCAGGAAAAAGCAAAGCATTTCTCTTGGATATGTGTTTAGGAAAAGGACAGGCAGTAATAGCAGTTAAGAAGCTTCCAAATGCTAAACTTCCCTGGCACTTAATCAATTCTCATCCTTCAACCATTTCTTTCTTTCTTTTTCCTTTCCTTCGGTCGGTCTGTCTGTCTGTCTGTTTTTATCTCTCTTTCTGGCTCCCAGGGTTTGGATTTCACCTTCCACGGGGTCTATATTTCCTTATACACTTCATTTCCTCTGATTCGTCTCCTCTCTTACAAAGCTTTTAGCCCTTTCTTGCTGCATCCTTACTGCCAAAACACTTCATTCCACATATATGAAAGCAAATTTGATGATGTGGTAGCAAATCTGCACATAGCTTTTCTTTATAAGAAAACAAACACAGTGGGGTAGCAGTGAGTATGATGTGTAATCAAAACCTAATAATAATTACTTTCTTAACTGATTTCCTCTTCAACACTAAATGCAAAAGTCATATATGTTGGTACTTAAATGGACTCATAATAAATAAAAAAAATATTTTTTCATCCTTTGGCAGTAGGCTGCTTACTGAAAATCATTTAGTATGCTGTTTCAATCCCATCTGAAATGCCAGCATGGAATTTTTAGCATCATGAGTATGTTATGGGATCAACACAACAGACTGAGTATTGAGTCTGTAAAAAGGAAACTTAGCATATTTTTAAATATATTTTTACTTATTAGAAAGAAAAAAGATAAAAAAAAATTAAATTGACAAATGCCGTATGAAATAAGATGTAATACAGATTACCAACAAAGAACTTTCTACATCATATATAATATGGACATATTTGATCTTTGAAAATTAAATATGTCCCTTACAAACAAAAAACAAACAAAAAAACCTAAATAACTCAAAATCTTGCTTATTGAGCAATAAATAGTTCATATAGCAAGCAAACAATACTTCATGTCATAAGAAAGAGAAAATTACTTAAAATTTCTTTAATCTTAAGAACTGGTGAAAATTGGATGCACATTTCCTCATATCAGGAATAGACTGCACTTTAAGAGATATACTTTGGGGACTGTGGGTTGGTAACAGGGTGCCTCTCCTCTACCATCCAACTGTATTTCTCAAACCCTTCTAATCAGTGTAGGGACCTTTCCCAGTTACTACATTCCATCTATAGACAGCATGAGGTCTAAGTCTATGATCCCCAAGTGTTGAAACCTATAGACCTTGGAAGTCTTTTTCTCTTTATTCTCTGAACATCCTCAAGCAAAAGTCTTTTACCTACTTTCACTTAGTGTCATTTTTAAAATGTGTTTTCTATATACTTTTAAATATACTTTCAGTATATTGAATATGCTTTTTATGTTTACAAATAGATGATTTTTTTAAAAAAAGTAAAAATGGTTTTCTTTTCTGATTAGCAAAGTATCATGTGTTCACGGTAAACAATTCAGACTATATATACCACTTTTCAATACATGTACTTCTATGTATATTTTTTACAAAAATGGAAACCTACTGCAAACTGCTTTTTTTTCCACTTAACATTACATCTTAGAGAGTCCATGTTCATATCCAGAGAACTGATCCACTATATATTTCTTAATGACTGAAGAATATTTCAATTAAGACTGATATCTTAATTGGTTCATCCAATCCCCTATTTACTAACGTCAAATTTGTTTCCTATTTTCATTACCTGAAACAATCTAATATTCTTGTACAGACATTTTTGCTCACCCATTGGACTATTTCCTTAAGATAAAGTCTATTTCCTTAAGAAATAGAGAGGTGTACATATTCTTTTAATATGTGACAAATCGCAAAATTGCCCTGTATAGCATTTATATTGGGTTACTCTCCCATCAGCACTGTGGGAGCCTAGTTGTATAGTACTTGTATTCTCATACTTTCATCAAGGCTGGCACTTAATAATTTTTAAAAACAAATCAAACCAATGAAAGATAAGATTTTTATTATTTTATTTGAATTTGATTTTTCTGCTTATAATATTTGAATTGTTTTATTTCTAGTGAAATTACTGACTGTTTTTTGCCTCATGATAATACTTAGAAAGTATTTTCTGTTATTTCCTCACATGGCCTTTCTCTGTACACATGCATTCCCAGTATCTCTTCCTTTTCTTATAAGGACTCCAGTCATATTAGATAAGAACACTACCCTTATGTCCTCAATTTAAATATCTCTAGAGATCTTGTCTCCAAATATTGTCACATTGGGAGTCAGGGCTTCAACATGTGAATTTTGAGAACACAGTGGAAAGGGGGCCATCTGCAAGCCAAGAAGCCTCAGAAGAAATCAACCCTGCTGGCACCTTAATCTTGGACTTCCAGCCTCCAGAAATGTGAGAAACAAATTCCGTGGTTTGAGCTGTTACAGAAGCCTGAGATGACTAATACATTTCTCCACCTCAAGATTATAACGTTGTGAATCCAAATTTTCTTCTCATAATTTATGATCTTCTTTTTTCAATTTAAATATTTATCTTTAAATCTCAAAATAAAGGAAGAATTTATTAGGGTGAAAAAGGGGAGGTGGGGTTCCAACTTTATAGTTTTGCAAATGCTAAGCCATTTGTACTAAAATATTTTTTTGAAAACCCAATCAATACACTGATTTGAAATGTCACCTATAGTACTTGCTAAATTCCCATTTGTGTCTCCTTCTGGAATGTTTAATTCCTTCCATTGATCTGTCTGTTTATGCCTGTGCTGGTATCACACAATATTACACTGCTTCAATTGTTACACTTAACAGTATGGCTTAACATAGTTTTGTAAATTTCTTCTCATTACTCTTTTTTTTTAGAATGTTTCTGAACATTTCTATATATTTAGTTTTCCCAGTGAATAAGGATTACGCTGTCATGTCAAAAGTGAAGAGGGGGGATCTCTGTGTTATATATACAAATAAATTTATAGAAAATTCACACTTTTCCTATACTTGTCTTCCCAGCAAGAACATGCAGAGTATCTCCAGTCAGTCTGATATTTGTTCATGTCCTTCACTGGGGTCACTGGTTTGTGTTTTGTCTTCATGCATGTTGTATATACGTATTTCTTGTTAAGTTTATTCTTGGTATCCTTTTATCCTGGGCCAGGACTTTACATGGGAAGATGCCCTACTGTTTTGGTTTAAGCTGAAACTTATCCCTCTTTCTTGGGCCCAGCTTACTTCTAAAAACACCATTATGAAGACCTTTGATAAGTTTTTGATCAATTTTGCTCTTGAGAACTCCATCGCTTAAAACCCAGAGCCAGAAATTTTGAAATAAGAGGCTTCTCCCTGCATCGCTACATCCACCTTGTCACTGATTCTCAATAGCTGCAAAAGTGACTTGCGAAGGAGGCTGCAAAGCTTTGGTTGCTTAGCAACAAATGGGACTAGCTCCTCCTCTCCCCATTCTTCGAGAAATAAAAGCTTAAGCCTCAGGGCCCTGAAGGGAAACAGCAGTTACAAGTCACAGGGAAGGACCTTCCTTAATCTGCCTTCACTTCCAAAAACCCATTCCTCATTCCAAGCTTTGGTCACAGGATCGATTCATAAGGGGAAGCCTCATCACACTGAGAGGGGACCTGCACTGGAAGGTACCTCAGGGTGCCAAAAATTCCCAGCTCCCCCCATTCTCCAAGATAACATTCTTCCCTGTCAAGAGCCCAATCTTAACTGAAGAAACAGTGCCATAAGGGACTCTGCTGCTGTCACTTCGTGGTCTCAGAGCAGGAAGCAGGGGCAGAAAGTGTGAGAAAGACCCCATTCTGCGGTAACAAAAGGACCTCCTGCAACAGGGACAAATTTCATCCATGAATTTCCCTGTCTCTTCCCCACTGGACAAGCTTCCTTTCATGGGTCGCTTTTCCTGCTGTACTTCATGTAAAGCCACAAAGATTTTCCACAGTTCACTCCAACAGTGCCCGTCGACTCATTATTTTGATTCCCCAAATTTAAGAAGTGCATCTGATCCTCGCCGTAGCCTTTTCAGCCACAACGCAAAGCATAGGCCTCTGGCCAGACAGACCACAGCTTGGTTGCCCTTGGTCAGGGGTCCATCTCTTATTCAAACAGCTGTAGCTAGAGTCAAGGGATGAAGAGTGGTGCCTAATTTGTGGTTGGGATAATATTATATGAAGTGAATGCTTTTCTCCCACACAGTCCTTTTTTTTTTTTTTTTTTAACTTTTGAGTCACTTTATCTCAGTTGTCTCTGTTTTATAAGCCACAGAGACTGTTTTCAACCTAATTTGAGGGTTCATCTTTTAAATAAATGAGTTGCTTATGCCCAATTTCATTTACATTTAATAATAGCAATACCTAATCATTTAAACTAAATGTATTAAATTATTGAACTCGTTATAATACAAGCAATCAGCATGTATGGAACATTTAGTATGTGCTAGGTGCTGTCATAATCCCTTTTTATATAAATTACATAATATCATTTAATCCTTACATATTGAGTGTTTATTATCTTCATATGATAGATGAGGAAACTGAGGCACAAACAAGGAACTAGCTCAATAGCACACACCTAGTCGGTGATTCAGGGTTAGAACCTGGGTAACAGACTGCAGAGCCAGCTTTTCTCTGCTGTCTTAGTTTCAGTTTTCTGTGCTTTATGTGGCCTCCTCTATTTCTGATTTTTGTCCTGTGGTTCACACTTCCTCCTCTCCGTCCTCTGGCCTCCTTACTCCTGTCCCTCCCATTTCAGACCTACCCCTTCATAGGCGAGAGATCCCCCTCCTTTGTCTGAGGGAACTCCTGCAGCTATCAAAACACCAGGTCATGGAAACAAAGTGAGGAGGGGCTGGGTGCTCACTTTGCATTCCAGGAATGCCAGCTGGCCTAGGAATGTTGTTGCGCGATGGTGAGAAAGAGGCTCCCAGGCTCCAAGGCCCCATCCTTTCTCAGAGTTGGACTGTAGCTCCCTCCTACCTTGGTCCCTCAGATCTTAGCATGCCCTGACAAAAATTCTTCCTCTTCCCATAAAACTGTTATACTCTCTAAAGAAATGGCATCTTTCTTTAATTTGCTTCTAAACTCTACACTATTTGAAAGAAATACTTTGCTGTCTGTGGTCTGTGGTATCATTTCCAAAGTTAAGCATCCTACCCCCATCCCACTCCACCTTACCCCTGTGGTTACTTTACTTTGATCAAAGAGGTGCTTTTTTGGTTGGAGTAGCATATGTGCCCTTAAGTCACTATCATTCTGAAATTGTTCACTTCCTTTTGATTCACCCTACTTTAGATAATCTTTCACTTATTTCCATTTGCACGAGAAACAATTTTCAGCTACCCAATATAATCATTAAAATTATGCCTCAATGTTTTAGGAATGAACAATCAGCAGCAATTTATTCTTTCTATACACAAACTTCATTTAACTAGAGTGCCAAGAAACTAATGTAAAAAATTATAATGATAATAATGAATGGTAATGTTAATAAAATCGAGTATATGTATAAATTATAATTAATAGCTACCTACCAGGAATCCTAAAGTTATTATAGATGCTGTCTATTTATCAAAAAATCCCATTGAGACCAGGAAAAACACTAAAAGAACTTTAACCTGCTATATGGCACCAAGTTCACCAGTTTCTCGTTTGTCGTTTGTATTCTGGAATGTAACAACAAATTAGATTCTGGATGTCTGACAAAATCTCACCGACTCCAGTAGAAGTCAATGGAAGTTTTGCATGAGTCAGATCATTTTCCTTTAGTTATTTAAACACTAAGTATGAATTTGGACTAACAGATAGAAGAGAAATTGATTAGGGTCAAGTCGTTTATAATTAATGTGTAGACCAATAAGCATTGCAGAAAGTTTAATTCCAAAATTTATTATCAAGTAGGACAAAATAATTTAAAACTTAACTGGGAGAGCCCATATTAAATCATGAATTGTATTGAAAAAGAATACAATTTAATGTCTCATTTTTAAAGGTATTATAAAGGACTAACTGAAAAATGCTCATACTCTGTATGCAATCATTTGTTACAAAAATATATTCCTAGAGTTCTACTAATAAAAGAATGTGTGTGTGTGTGTGTGTGTGTGTGTGTTCCATTAGTGTTTCATGAACTAGTATAAGAAAAAGAAAAGCTCCTTAAGTCTTTCTGTTATAGAAATATAGCAGTAAAATATCTAAATATAATATTAATAGATGTAATACTACTAAAACTCATAAAATACATAATCCTTTCAATACCACTGAAGTCCTAAAAGGGGGGATGCAAAACGGTCAGAAATATTTCTGGTTTTGAAAACGTCAATTACGAAAACCATTAGAATTGTGCTTTTACCAACAACTGCTTACCACAAATCTGGGAATTGTATAATTTTCACAAATGTGGTAGCTAATGCAGTTTTATGCTCCAACTTACCTCAAAATAGTACCATACCTCTCAAAGAGTGTTCTAGGTCTTGGATATTGAATGCCACACAGGAAATTGTATCTGTGCTCTGTAGGAAAAAGAAAAATATCACAAGACATGTAAACTCATGAAGGAAAGGCAGAGCAGAAAAAGGAACAGAAAGAGGAATTAAAATGTAAGAAAATAAAATTATGACCTTGATTTGGCTATAAAGTAATGTTTCTGGTTTTAAGGTGAAAGATTTTCCATTGCTTTTTAGTTACTGCACACATCTTCCACACACACACACACACACAAATCACTTAAAAAATTATGGTATATGGCTGAAAGCGCACTTTATGCCCTCAGTGAGAGAGCAATGAAGTCAGACAGTGTTTAGCACCCAATTGTAACCCTGTGATCCTTACATTCGCCTACTGACAAATCTGGTTCATGATGATTTGGAATATAATTTTTTTTACATTGAGTTATTTCCATAATAAATTACTTTTGTAACTCCTTTTATTCCATCTAAAGCTATTGCTTTACTTAAAAAAATTAAAGTAAAATGAGTCTTCTTTACTATATTTTGAGAAGGGTTTTTAAATATCTTTTTCAACCTGTTGGTCTTAAATTTGAGGACTGATGAAAATTAACATATTGATATTCCTTATGTACCAATTTTGTCCACCCCAAGAAGATACCCAAAACATGTATATTATTATTCAAGGCAACTTGGTAATTTATTCTGAAAACATAACTCCTGAGCTACCCATACCCTAGCAGCTATATACAGTGTGCCAACTTCAAGTTCAACATGAAGAAGTTAAAGAATTTCAAGGTAATGAAAAATAACCTTTATATGCATTGAAAAACATATTTAGAAAGTGTAGTACTTCTAGCTTGTCCTTTTGCTGCCACAACTGACACTGGTCTGGATCTAAGGAAGCTGGGACTCATGACACATGATTTCACCAGCAATGTGACAGATGAGACAAATGGCATGTAATACAGCATGGAGTAAATAAACAAAATGAAAAGGACCCAGAAAAAGAACAATTACTGTTTAACAAATTCCAATATTAAAAGGGCCAGACAGGTAATATAGATGAGTGAATAAGTCATATGTAAGTACCAATGAGTATGCATAGCTAAGTATGGTGAATTAGAGAGAGAAAGTCCTGTCTAAAGTGATAAACCAATCTGCTGATACACATATTTTTTTCATGCAAAGTCATTCATTCAACAGTTATTAGCACATCCCTGATCAACACTCATTACCAGCTATCCTCATTCAGTCCCATGACTTTAAAACCATTATATGCAAATAACAGCCAATGTTATATCCCAGTCCAAACTACTCACTTGAACTCCATATTGTCATATCCAGCTGCCTGTTTAACATCGCCACTTGGACATGTACCAGAAACCTTAAACATAACAAATCCTTGATCACTGATTTGCTCCTCTGAAATCCAAATAAGATCTTCCTCATTCTTTTCCATCTTAGTGAACGACTCCACCATTTGGAGTTTCTTAAGTTAAAACCTTCAGGTCCTCGATTCCAAGATGACCAAGAAAAGAAGGGAAAATGGTCATGCCAAAAAGGGCCATGGCCACGTGCAGGCTTGTCAATACATCAACTGCACCAGACGCTTGCCCAAGGACAAGGCCATTGAGAAGTTCATCATTTGAAACATAATAAAGGCCACCATCTTTAGGGACATTTCCAAAACAAATGTCTTCAATGCCTATGTGCTTCCCAAGCTGTATGTGAAACTACATTACTGTGTGACTTATGCCATCTACAGCAAGGTAGTCAGGGATCAGTCAGTGAAGTGGGAATGGACGTAATGACCCGACCCTGAGTTAGACCTTCAGGTGCTCCCCTACGACCTCGGCCAAAACCCATGTAAGGAGCTACGTATTCTGCCCTGTATAAATGTGCTGCCGTGTGTTATGCGCACCCGTGTTCTTGGCCCAAACTTTCAGGGAAAAAAATCTTTTGTTTTAATTTTTTAATTCAAATTTTTATTTGTTTATATTTAGGTACTTGTTTTTTGTATTATAAAGGAATTTTAGCACTGATTTTTTTTAAACATATTATGGTATAAGAAATTTTATGTAACAAATAATTACAAAATACAAGGACAGATACAAGATACACAACATTTTATGTATAAAATTTTTTTATATAAAAAAATTATTGTATTCCAGGGTATTGTTTTGCATATGGATATTGTAACTGATTTCTAGAGTTACATTTTTAACTCATAAATAATTAAAAATATTTATATAGATATGGAATTAGTACAAACCATGTATAATATGCATCTTTATTTTTCCCTCACAAATTTGGGCAAAAAATGTGCATTATACATGGCAAAATATGGTAACTCTTCAAGGACTGAAGAAATAAAATGGAAATTATACTTAAAAAAATAAAACCTTCAAGTAATCCTTAGCACGTGTCTCTCTTCTATCTTTATGGGCTTTATGTTAGAAATATGTTCAGAATCAGCCCACTCCCTACATTCCCCCTTTACCATTTTAATTTTATCTGCCCAGCACAGTTAACTGTCTGCTTTCACTCTTACTTCTTCATAATCTCTTCTCCATGCAGTAGCTAGAGATTCTTTTAGATACTAAAATAAATAAAATTTAAAGTGCCCCAGAGACATTTAGCCCCAAGATCATCTTAGTTGGGGGAAAAAAGTCTACAGTCAGGCACCACGTAACCTTTCAGTCAGCAATGGACTGCAGGTATGGTGGTGGTCCCATAAGATTATAAGGGAGCTGAAAAATTCCTGTGACCTAGTGGCATTATAGTTGTTGTAATGTCATACCTAAAGTCACAGAGCAAAGCCTTACTCACGTGTTTGTGTTGATGCTGGTATAAACAAACCTCCTGTGCTGCTAGTTGTATAAAAGTATAACATACAATTATGTATAATATATACTATTTTATAATAATAATAAATGGTTATGTTACTGGCTTATATATTTACTATACTATACTTTTTATTGTTATTTTAAAGTATGCTCTTTTTACTTACCAAAAAGTTTGCTATAAAACAGTGCATTGTTTATACCAGTAGCAGCTTCGTACATCTTGTGTGTACCACCTGTTGATTGCATCATTTTTCTCTTGTGCTTGATTCAATCTCATGTTGTTTTATATAGTGAAATGCTGTATAGGCTTATAGCCTAGGACCAATGGGCTACACCATGTAGCCTAGGTGTATAGTAGTCTAAACCATCTAGGTTTGTGAGTGAGCTCTATGATGTTTGCACAATGACACAATCACATAACAAAGTATTTCTCAGAGGTAGTCCTATTTCTAAGAGGCCCATGACTATGTTCAATACTCCTCTGCCTCAGCTATTTGTCCTCTTTTTTCCAACTCTGAATGCTACTAAATATATACATCAATCTCATCACAACCACTGCTCCAGAGTACTCCAGCATTATTGGAAATACACTTGGTCTCTTGTCAATTGTTCATCTAGTGCCTCTAGAATGAAAGCTCTAGAAGGGCAGGCTCTGTTTTCTTCACTGCTGTATTCATAGACACAAGAAATGTACCAAGCACACAGTGGTTACTCAATTATGGATGGACAGATGAGTGGATGGATGGATGGATGGATAGATGGATGGAAGGAAGGATAGATGAATGAATAAATAGTTAAGATCTAAATCCAGGCATGTAATTACAAGGTTTATGCTTTCACCACTACACATCTTGACTCTTGGATGTGTTAGGGCATGAAGGGCTTTAGGGGTCAAAATAAAGCGTCTCAATTCTATTCTGAGAGCAAGAAATTATTGATGGGTTTTAAATGGAAGAGTGAAACCATTAGATTCATGTTAAAGACAGGTTACTTTGATACCATCCATGGAGAATATTTTGGATGAAGGGAAACCATTTTGGAAGATTTGTAATAATCTATGCAAAAAATGCTGGTGGCCTGGAATAGGGTAGTGGCAATAGAGACAGAGAGAAAAGGAATAATTAGAAGTTTTTAATAAGATGGATTTATCAAGGCCTGGTGATTGATCGGCTGTGGGAGTTAAGTGGTATGAGGAGTTAAAAATAATTTACATGCTTATGTCATTCAATGCAATAGTCTGGCTTGTGGGATAATTAGTTCAGTGTGGTCATACTAAGTTTAGATGTCTGTGGAACATTCATATGGAGTTATCATGAGACCAGTAATAGAGAAGACTGGCCTAGGGGTTTAGATTTTTGGAGTCACTTACTACGTAGATTATAATTGGGACTATTGAAGAAGAGATCATCCAAGCAGACCATAGGATTTGAAGAGAATTTAGGACAAAAACATAAAGAAAAATATGTAAAATGCAGGCAGAAAGAGAAAAGTGCAAAGGAGAATAGGGAATAGTCAGCAGGTGAAAGCAAAACCTAACTGTTGTTCACACAGAGAGAACTTACTGGGCAAAGCGGCTTACTAAATTGCCTAATACATTCTCAAGAAGTAGGATATACCAGGACACTCTGAATCAAATTACACTATCATTCAAAAGAGCTAATGTGTAAAACCATCAGAACAGAGTAGATGGACAAGCTGGAAAGACATAATGGGTTGATCAATACAATGTCATGCTTGGTATTAAATATGGTATATGATAAATAAGCAATAACGGATGGCAAGGTGCTGGGAAATGTCTAGTAGAGAAATGACAGAGGAAATAAAAGAAAGCAGAATGAAATCCCATACCAAGGCCAACAATCTACATACCCATTCTGCTTCAATCTTCTCACTGCACTCACTGTTTACCTATAAAAATGTGCCATACTTTGAAATCTCTGAAGATTGCTCCTCATCGACACATTGTGGAGAAAGGATTAGCGAGCTTTAATTTGGGTTTCACTGTATTTCTACTATATACAGAGTTGTGTTGCTTGTTGTTAATTCTCACAATAAAGTAGTAATTCAAATGGGAGAATCAGCTAATTTTCAATGACTATTTCAGAGTATCATGCAAGCTCTCTGAGATTGCTCTTTTAAAGATTATGCATGCTTTTTTTCTGTATAATTTTACATAATTAAGAAATTCAGGATAAAAACTGAGATTATTTTTAAAACTGTGTCTTGGTTAGTAACAGTTCACATTTATTGAGAGATTAAGATATATTTGGGAATCTTTTAAGGGCTATACATGTTCCTACTAATTTAACAAGCACAACTCTATAAAGTAGATTATGATGATGATGATTGTTGCCATTTTATAAATGAGGAAGCTAAGGCACCAGAAGTTTGAGTGCTTTGCTTGTTTGATGGCAGAGCCAGGGACTCTTGATTCTGACTACCGCACCCAGGCTCATTTTCTTTTCAGTTATGTTGCCTCCAATATTTCACCATGTTGACCATTTATTTATCAACAGTTTTTTTTGGGTGGGGGTGAGAGCTAAGTCTCATACATGACACCTCACAAAATGAGACAGAATGTTATGTCTGTCATTTTATATAATGCAGTGTATTAACTTTTTTATGTTGACAGTAGAAGCAAATTGTTTTGTGTTGCTTTTTGAACTAAATAATCAGACAGAAAGTGAACTCAATAATGAAGCACTTACATATGGATTTTAATATGAAATAAACATAAAATTGTGATCAATATTTAATCTCTTACAAATAATGCACTTATTTCCATTTCCTGGTGAGAAAACCTCGAGAGATCGCCTCAACTGACAGAACCAATGACTAGTAAGGGAACACAGCTAGGCAAGTATTCTCCAAAGTAGGTCCTGAACGCCTAGTCTCTGCACTGAAATCATTTAAAGGAGTCACAGCACACTGAGTTCAGCTTCCTATATTTTCCTCTTGCTACCACAAATTTCAAGTTTTCTGCAATGTCTCACACTTGATCAATGTATTTATTGGCTGATAGGCATTTCTGACTATAATTTTACTCTTAGAGGATATTGATCATGTAGGTGTAATTTTTATTTTTAATAATTTATAATAAAATAGTTAAATATATGCGTTTATTTAAAATAAAAAAGTGTAAATATTTTAATATTTTCCATAAATGAACTTTAATGTCACATACTTCTGATTAACATGGGTAAAATGCTGTGTATAAAAGGTTTGGGCTGATTAAGCCAAGTAGCAAAGTCATTGGTTTGATGTTATAATATTGAATAGATCTCAGTAATTCCAATAAACGACAATGTAGTTTGGAGTAAATAAATGAATGAATGCTTGTGGTCTGAATTTTATTCTAGACAGAGAGATAAATATGTGAAGATACTAGAAAAATTTATACATTCACAAAAATACAGTCAATTCTGTCTGTCAATGAGTGCTGCTAATGGAAACAATCAGAAGCACATTTGCAAATAAACTTAGTCCCTGGTAATCCAGTAGTAGCATTGTGGGGGTGTTTGATTAATAAAGTTGGTTGGTTTGTTCATTTGCTTTTTAAATTATTAGTTTTAGTTCAAGAAGTAAGTAAGTAAGTGCATGAGGGAGGTGTGGTCTCAGAACTGTTCGATATCTTTACTGTGACAGTGAATGCAAGAAGGAACACAGGTGAGACAATTGTAAAGTACTCTACACACAAGAGTACACATGTACACACCCTCACAAATGAGGATAAGCAATGCTGAGAATCTGAATAATATTGCTGGATTGAATCAATGTCAATATCCTGGTGGTGATGTTCCTATGTTGTAGTTCTGCAGAATGTTACCAGTGGGAGAAACTGAACCAAGTGTCTAAGGGATCTCTCTGTGTTATTTCTTACAACTGCATGTGAGTATAAAATTATCTCAATGAAAATTTCCATAAATGTAATTACATAATATTAAGTTAATTTCATTAAAAGTGAAGTAAAGTAGGAATCAAATTAACTTTATAAAAACCTACTTTTTATGAATTAAAATATTTCATTTATTAAGCTCATTTTAAAGACCTCCATCTACCTTATTAAAATTAATTTATATTTATATGATGATTTCATTTTTGATAACTTCAGTAGTCTCTTTTAGGGCTCGTCTCACTTGTTAATTTTTTCATGTGTAGATTTATTTGTTACATGGGCATATGACTAAAAGAGATTTCAGCCAGGTTTTATCTATAGCATAAATGGGAAGGTAATTATTTTATTGTGAAGGAGCAAATACCATGTTTTGTAGCAACTAAAAGCAAATAAAAAAAAATGTAGTTTTTACATGGAAAAAAATTGCAATTGTTTCCCATGTTGAATGGTAATAACATCAGAACAATATTGTAAAACAATAAGGAGGAGGAGGAGATTAAAAGGAAGAAAAAGAAGAAAAATAGCATTTACTAATTATTTATTATAAATAAAAATCTAAATGTTTTGCTATTATTAACTCATTTTATCTTTATCATAATATTACAAGTTTGATAGGATAATGCTCTCCATTTTGTGGATGAGAAAATTGAGACCAAGAGAAATAAAGTAATTCTGCCAAGGTCAAACATCTAGTAAGACAGATGAATTAGAAGAAGGCAGATTCCTTTTGTCCTTGGACTATCCTCAATGTATCCAAATTCTAATGTAAATCTCCTCTTGACTCAAGATAAGGCTGTGTTAGCTAAGTAGTGTGTCAAGATACTTAGCTTTTGGCTAGAATAGCATCAACAGAACTGATAACACTGATTATTTCTTGCTGATCTTTAGAACTTTAGACGAACTATCAGGACATCTTAGGAATTTTTTGTGGTCCATGGGGAAGAAAGTGAAAAACAAATCATTTTTATAGCCTTTCCTATAGCAAGAAAGAGAAACAAATGAATAAAATATCAAAAAAGACACAATTGTAGTTTCATATCCAGTTTATTCAACAGTTTTAGGATTGTTAATATGTGTTAACTACAGTATGGTGCTAATGAGATCAAATGCACAAGTTTGACTTATTCATTTTCCAAATATTTATTAGGGACTACTATATGCAAAGCAGTATTCTGAAAGCTAGAAGAAATATGTAAATACGTTAATTGCAGTCCTTGCCCCCGAGGAGCTCAGAATCTGTGCAGAAAGATATGTAAGCAAATAAATTCAGTGAGACAGCATGAGTTGAGATTCAAATAAATGGGAAAAATAAAATATTTTAGTAGATGAGTATAAATGTAAATCAGAAAGCTGTCTCAGTTATGATACTTAAGTAGTGCTGACAATAAGGGCAATTTATTGTCTCACAAAATCCAAATTTTACTAGTAGTAGAAGTTGCAGGTAAGACTTGATCAAGCAGCTCTGTGATATTTGCTTTCCTCTTCAGTTTTCTTTGTTAAAGTGTGGCAAATTTATTCCAAGGTTAGTTAACCTTGTGGTTGCAAAATGATTATCAATAACCACAATGAGAGAGTGGGAGTGAGAGAATGATAGATTGACTAAAGTTTTTATACCCCAAACACCAAGTCTTGGATGTCCTTCTAACTGCACCACCTAAGTTCTCTACTGACGATCTCAGTGACCAGGAAAATTCCATGTATTAAGTAGGCTTGGGCTTTGATTCACATTCATGAATTTTGTTAATGGGACTCAAGGCTATGTCTCTCAGATTGGCATTAGCTAATGAGAGCACAATCTTAGAGGAGCTGGACTGGCTAATTTCACTCAAAACAGTGGCTTCTACATGAGGGTAGTTTGTGTAGAAAGAATACTAGGTGGCAACCACTACAGTCTACTCCTTTCTAAGAAGTGACATTTGAGGTGACCATTGAAGGACAAGAAATAAATACACAACAATTCATTATTTTCTTGATTTCAGGGGGCACTTCAAAATCTTTTCCTAAGTTAAGGCCATTATATTCAATTTACTGGAGTAAAGAAACAATGAAATGTCAATTTTTCAGTCCCCCCAGATAGTCATTCAGTTTCATACAGAGAAAGCTGCTCCCAGAGGTAGAGTTGTTTTGATTCCTGCATCTTATCAAGAATCTCCTTTCCTCTCCCCCGTTCCTCAAGTAAGTTCCAAAAGTCAAGGTTTCCAAACCAGGATCCTGATCAGGAAAGGTTGAGGCTTAATGCACTATGAGACACACTATTCTAGAGACTGAAACTGGCTCATGTATGCCCACGTTTGTGCAGAGGCTCGCCTCTCCTGATAGCCTGTGCCCAGAAATGTCTCTGATGTTCTTCAGGGGCCTCTCGACTTCTTCCCCTAACTGCTGTTATTCATACTGTTTGCGGTCCAAACCACTCCCATCACCACTTCCCAACTTTTAAATTTGATTCTATCTTCTCTGTTTCCATTTCCCACTGCGAGTCCAGTTTTTTTCTACTATGTATTACAAAACCCTGCTTCACTTATCTAGACCCTCCTTACACAGTTCCATATTTATAACTGTCACCAAAAATATTAAATAAAGTGGAGTTATCATTTTCTAATCTTATTTCATTATCCATTCCCCTTAAGTGAGACTTTCTTTTTTCTTCAGAAGATACCACAGCATGTATTTAGTCTCTAGTGAAGATCACACCTTTCCTTGGCTTTCTCATATCACTCAATGAGGAAACGAGAAATCGATTCATGGGTCTTCAGATCCTTAACTCACCTTATTATTCCATTGTTCTTCCTTTGATGTTTAGAACATCCAGATCCATCACTTTCTAACCTTTTTCTGTTTTCTTCTTTCTTTTCTGCCTCTACTCCCTGAAGAAACATGGACCCTTCTTTGTTAGTTTCAGAATTTCAGAATTCTCTTTTTACCATGAAGCCATTGCTTAGGGACATAAAACCCTGTTCTTCATATAAACTACCTTATAAAATGTTCTTTCTATTTCTTTTTAAAACCTCTTGCTTGATTTGCTGAGAGTTAAGCAGACAATAAATAAAAGTCATTCTATCCTTCATACTAGATAAAGAAAAGACTTAAGTGCATTGACATAATGTGTTGGCCTTCATATACAATCAGAAGGTAGCCACACGTCAATAGCACTCAGCTTAGAGCTGAGCAGTGGTGACAGGCATATGTCCAGCTATCCATAATGACCCGGAGAACATGTTCAATGGAAGATGGGCCTGAAGCTTAGCTAGTGGGTCTGAGTTAAACCTGAGTCTGGGATACTGGATGACAGTCAACATGGATTAGAGGCACAAGATAGGAAAATCTTTTTCCCATTGGCCAGGATGTTGACCAGGAATCAAGCTAGGACTAACCTTGCTAGCTAGGTCCAAATGTGTAAGAGTGGTCCAATAGTGTACCTCTTGGCTCAATTTTGTCAAGGGTGGTATAGTACATGCACCCTCAGGGACCTGCAGAAAAATCTCTGGCCTGTCCCAGTCTAGCATTGCCTAGACTGGGTAAATCTGCTAATTTTGGGGCCCCATTAACAGGTCCATTTTGCTTGCATATTAAGCTACATTGTCTAATCTAGATTTTTTGTAATAAAAATAATAATTTGTCTTCATCTGTCACATGTCATTTTACTTCTCAGTTTGTTTAAATAAGAGGCCCCATCACTGTGATAACATGAAGTTTTCTAAGGGACTTGTAGGAGTTCCACAACTGGAGGGCTCGACAATGGTACTCCGGTTCTTATCTCTGAGTTCACATGTGCATGAATAAGTGATTTTATGGGTGTGTCAAATACCTTTCATTGACTCCTTCAGATCTATTTTTTACCCCTTGTTACCCTCCTCTGTGTCCTGGGGGACTGACCTCAATGGCCTTGACGGTCAGCTTCTGATTGGTCACATTTTTCTGCAATATCCAGAGGCTATGCTGCCTAAAAGACACCTGCAAAAATATAAATAATCAATCCCTTCACAGTAGAGGTAATGCTTTAACAATTAATGAACTAGCAATTGCTTTTAAAAAGAATCTCATGCTATCGAGACCACATGTTGAAAAGGAATTTTGGGAATGATTTCTACTATAATTTTTTTGTTCCTTAACTAAAACAGGATAGGTAAACCTGTCATCTTTGAAAACACCTCTCGTATGCTGATATATATAGAACATTAAAAAAACCCCAGAATTTTCTGACATGCTTAAAAATATTTCAATGGATTTGAAGTGCATTTGTTAAAAATGAAAAGAGTCAATCTTTTGATTACTTTGAAAGAACTACTAAATGACATCAGAGAAATTTAATTTTACAAATAAAATTTCAACTGTTGTGAAAATTGGTGAACAGGATTGAAAATTAAGTATCATAATTTTTTAGTGCAGACACATAAATACTTCTTCCATTTGGTTCTACTTCTGATTATGAAGGGTATTTTTCAGCTGTGACAGCTACTAAATGCAAGTATTAACATAAACTGAAGTTTTAAACAGACCTTTTAATTGCTTCAACAAAAGATTTTAAGCCAACATTTTCAAAAAATTAAGTTTGGGTACTACAAAATAATTGAAGATGGAAGGAACCTGGATGGTTCTCCTAATCACTGAGTAGTATGTCAGTTATTATAAATCCACATTAATGTGTATATGAATAAAAGTAAGCCTTAGCATATTAAGGCACTGAGATTTTAGTTACAGCAGCTATCCTGCCTTGATAAGTACAGAAATCAGTACTTAGACATGTGCTGCGGTTGTAACAAAACCCAGAAATAAGAAGCATTGGTTTAGTGATTAGCCAGGAGAAGGTGAAAATACAATGTAGCAGGCTGGATGTCTTAAGAGGTCTGCTATATCTGACCACATTTTCAGTAGAGTTGTCATGGGGGAACCTGGAAGGCAGTCCATATACCTACTGAGTCTGCAGCTGTACGGAAGTAGTTGGAACTGTCACTGTGATAGTAGTGTGTTGGCTGCCACTTAAGTAAAACAGACATGCACACAGGTGAGTTTGGGTGGATTTTCAAGCAGAAATTGGCAAAAGTAGAAAGTTCAGGGATCAAAGTCCTCTCATATTTGAAAACTTGATGGCTTTGGGACCTGAAATAAAAAATAGCCTTGCATTACAAAAGGGCTAGGGAGATTTCTCAAACAACTCAGCCCATCAGTAAACATTAGATTAAGAAAGGTACTTTTCTATTTTAGCATATTTTTTCATATTGCCTCAAGGTATCTGCCATTAAATTGAAGGAAAAACATGGGGATCAGGACAGAATGAATAAGGCAAATTTAGTAACTATTAAAAAAACCTTGGCACGTGGAACTAACTGGAAGCAAATAAATCAAACCTTAATGAAAAAAAAATTTTAAAAAGAAATTAAAGTGCCAAAGAAACCTTGAGTCAGGGATAAAAAAGGCCTTAAAGCCACCCTGGGGTAGAAAGAGAGATATGTGTGCTGTACAATGCACGGCAAGAGAGTATTCCTCAACAACGAAAAAAACTCATCGAGTGAGGCACCAAAGGACACAGAAAGAAGAATCAGGGACAGAACAAGAAACTGTCTCCATCTTGGGTAGTCATTCTGCACAGTGCCCACCCAGAAGGATGTAATCATTTCTATGGGTCATTGACTGCTATGTGCATTCTCTTCCCCCCTTTTCTGATTGGAAGCTTTTTTTTTTTTTTTTTTTTTTTTTTTTTTTGCTTTTTGGTATGTGGGCAGCTCCCCAACTGGGAATCGAACCCAGGCCGCAGCACTGACCGCGCCAACGCCGAAGCCTTAAGCCGCTACACCATCAGGGAACTCCCATGATTGGAAGCTTTTATTGTAGTTATAGTGGACCCAGGGAAGGCTACATAATTTGTGGGGTGCGGTGCAAAATAAAAATTATGTTGGGCCCCTTGTTCAGTGAGTTGGGGAAAGGTGCCATTAAATATTCTAAAATATAAAGTCTTATCCTTTCTTTCATAGTATGTTTGATTTATCATGGTGCATTTGCTGCTACTTAATGCCATTCTAAATAGAAAATATTTAATTTCACTATTTACTGTTTTATTGTACAATGCCAGGTTTAAATGGAAAAACAAGAGCATTGAACTCAAAAGTGGTATTACTGAAATCGCACAATTCTCATTTTGTGGCTCAAACATGCATAAGCATTTTGTTTTTACCAGAACAGTGGAAATGCTGCACACAACTAATTAAACTGTTTTTTTCTTCTCAATGTGTGCACAATCTTTGGCTTACAGATGAGTAAGGAAGGAAAGAAAGAAGAAATTATAGTTGCTCTATCTTTCCATTTCCTTCTATGACATCATTTCAGTCATACAGGCAAATACAGGCAAAGACAGCACAAGAAAAAAAAGGGTATAATAAGAATTCCTTGGTCTTTTGTATTTCTTAGATCATCAGTGCCTTCTTTTAGTGCTTAAAGTAAGTTATTGGTTTAAATGGAAAATATAATGTCTCAGGGATGTCTCAGGGATGCTTACTGACATAGATATAACATGCTAACCTTGCATGCACACTGAGTCTTGCTGAGAGCATCATAGGGCCACCGGAACTCGGCTCACGGGTGACACAAACACTGTATGTAAATGGGGTAGCAAGGAACAGACAACACATGCATTGCATATAACTGCTCTGTTCTTGTGCCTGCTTCATTATCCCATTGGACTTCATTTAAAAAATACAGTTCAAAGATAACATAGTAATTCCATGAGAGTAAAAGCTGAGCATTAAACCAATTGCCGGAGTCCATCTGAGTGTGAGAACCTGTGTAACTACTCACCTGAGGCCAGTCTTGACTGGATATGAGGGGGCCGCCACAGACCTGGACCTGGAGATCCTGAACTTTGAGCTAGATTTGGTGACTGGATGAGGCCTTGGATGACCTCACTTGGGGAGAGGATGAGGAAGTTTTTTGTGTGGAAAGAGTAGATGGATTTTGGGGGGGAATGAAAAGATACACTATTGGGCTCACCAAAAACTAATTATTTTTCCCTTCAGGGCACACAGTTAGTTAGACTATATCACCCAGATTCCCTCATGGTTAGGTATGCCATATGAATGAGTTCTATCATGTGTGGAATGTGGGAAGAAGGGGTTTACAGCAGTTCCTTGCCTGGCAAATATAATCTTCCCCCATGATCCTCTCTCTGCTCTCTTCCTTCCCTTGTCTGTCAGGCAGATGCAGTAAAACCAGTAGAGGACTCCAGTCTCCCAAAAGGATGATTGAGCTAGTTTAGAGAGGTCCCGAATCTCACCAAATGTTTTGAACAAGACAAACTTCTAATTTGTTAAGTCACTGAGATCTTTGGACTTGTTTGCCTCTTCTGAATAGAAGAATTTTTGCCCTCATAATAAGATATTTTTAACTCAGGAAGTTATCATCGGGGGACTTAATTAGCAACAGGAGAAATCAGATTAAGGATGTCCACTGACCTTGGAGATTGAACAAACTTGGGACAATTCAGGGATGTGAAGAAGATTTAGGTGGTGGGTATCACTGAGTGCAGGAAGGCCACTGGTTGATTAGAAAACTTGGGAATAGGGCTAACCTTGGATGTGTCATGTTAATAGCTCTAGTTTTAAAGCTGATGGACCACAGTGGCTGGGGGTGAAGGGTGGGGTCAAAATTTAAAAAAATCAATGTTATATTCTCTGAGCAGCACCCCTCCACCGCACTCCTTTATTCCTTACCACGACACCTGTTTATTTCCTTTTTGACACATACTATACATTTTAATTATACATGTATTTGCTGAATTAATTCTTCACTGGTTTACCTAGTATAATGGGTTTCATAAGGTCAACGTTGTCAGTTTTATTAACCCTTGTGTTCACCAGAGTGTCACCGAACAAGTGGATTCAGAAATACATATATGACCATATGCATGAAGTTGCTCAATCATAGGACAGATAACACTTTAGATCCTCGTCATTTGGCTCCTGCCTTGCCCCCGGGTACCACATGAATGGCTCTCCTACGTTTGAGCTCAGTCCTCCTTGACTAGATCCCTGATTCACACAGTTGGATCTCTACAATATTGCCCACTTGCCTGCTTAGACCTCTGCCATTTGCCTGCCATTTTGACCTTTGCCCAATGCCTGCCCCATCTCTGCTTAGATTGAACCCCTAGACCTTCTTTCCTTGATTCAGATGCTTTGTCCTTAGTTCCTGTGTCCATCTTCTCATTCCTGATACCTTCAGACTCATAATTTGATGTGTTTGCTATCAGTATAACTTGACACTTGCTTCATAGCCAGGTCTATGATCACATAACTTATCACTGCTATTCTGAATCAAAGTGCACCCAGAGAGCAGCTGCCTCTGAGCTCTCTCTCTTTAAATTTCCTTAGGATTCAACATAGAACAGGTTATTTATGCTCAGCTCACCAACTATCTTGAACTAAGGTGCTTCACATATCAAACAGGCACACATTAAAATAAAATGAAACTGTTTAAATAAAAGGCAAAATGATTTAAATAAAAAAATTAGTAGTGCTGAAAGAAAAGGTGATACCAATAGTTAGTTAGGCATTAATTTCAAAGAAGAGCTTGGGAGGTCAGGGATTGCATGTGTACTACCTTATATCACACACCACCCCAGTACTGTGCCATGCACATAGCAAGTACTCAATAAATATTTCTTTATAGGTTGCTTGGTTATTGTGACTAAAATGTCATAGTTTTGACAAATATTGATGCAGTAGGACATGCCACAATGTCTGTTCCTAGCTCCAGTTCTCTTTCGCAGCCTTGGCTCGCTATCCAATGATTACGTTCTGAGGTCTCTCATAGTCACATTTCATCACAGTAGTGACAGCATTGAAGTGGCTGAGTAAATGTGGTGCCTGTTCATAAAATCATTTCAAGTAAAAGGCTTCAAGAGCTTTACAGTTGTTATTCAAGTCTATATCATTATTTACTGTAGAACATAAAAACACCAAGGTCTCATATATTTTCTCCCTCATTGAACTTAACACCAGCAAGCCCTGTGACAGGGCATTGAGCTACGATAAAGTTGGTCACTCAGAATTTGTTACCTCAAGCATTCTATTCTTTCTCTAAATTGTGGATAACTGGAATTGACAGTCTCATGGACTTGAAGGGAATTAAATGCATTAGGCTATAGCTTTGGTGCTTTGAAATGAACAGGCCACATGCAGTGGTTGCAGAAAACTGGGGAGTTACTATATATCTGTTTTGAGATAAACAATTTGATGCTGCTGACAGTCTAACTTTTTTTTCAAATAAATTAAGCTAAACTGGTTGCTATGGAGAGTATTATGATGTCACAGAGGATGATGACTTATCTTTTACAATCAGCAAGAGCTGATGTGCTAGTAAGAAACAAAGATCTTGTTTTCATACAAATGTTCTCAAAATAAAACACAAAGGAAGAAAAATACCCACAGCACATAATGCAAAGAAAAAGAATTGCTTCTAAATAGAATGTTTTCCAAAGTTTTCCTTCCATAAAGCCTCAGTTGCTCCTCAAAGCACAGCCAGCTTGAACATGGATAGCAGACATGAAATTACAGTATGCACAAAATTAGTATTCAGGTTGCACAATCTCTCCTTTCAAAGGCTTCAAGCATACTTTATGCATGCACAATTATAGGAGCAGGTAATGAGAGAGATTCTGATTTTCCCCCTATTGTTGTTATTGTACTCAGCTGATAAGGTTTGATAAAATTGCTTTGTTAAAAATAAATCTAAGCAACAACTTATTAATTCTATTGAAAAGATCTTTTGGCTTTTATTATATAATAAGATGCACTGGATAATTTTTCTAAAACACACATTATTCTGTCCCTTAGAGATGGGTAGCGACATAACAACTTTTAGTAAAGAATCAAAGCTCAGTAACAATTAATAATCTGCAAGCTACAGTAATTTTTTACAATTTCATTATTTTACATCACAATTAACTTTACTTCAATTATTAGAGATTTTAAAAAAGGATATTCAAAGTTTATGACTATGACCTCCTGAAATGCATAGATATATAAACAATATATCAAATGAATGGGTTGTGTCAAAATATATTACAATGCTTTCATTATATCACCTTAAATTAATCCTATGCTTTGATGGTCATTTGGCGACGCCCTCCTAAGTTAATTCTTCACATTCTCAATATCACCCACAGAAACCTCAAATATTTCTTAGAATCAATCGAAGTTTAAATAATAAAATTAAATTAATTATAATAAAGTTCTCACTCCCTGCAATAAAAAAACCTCTCCATCCAATTTGCAACATACAAGTACATTTGCCAATGAAATTTTAAATTCTTATATAACTAAATGAGAGATATGAACTGAGTGAAATGGAGATAAACTAACAATTCTGAAAATTCCTAAATATATTGCTTCTAAAGAAATCTACTATAGAACAATTTTTTAAATGGAAACATAAAAGATATGACTAGGATACACTGGGCTAGAATTCTGCATTACTATTAAGCGGTAGCATATACATTTAATTTTACTTCCAATGTTATGTCCAAACTAATTAATGCACTTTTATGTAAATAAAAAATGACTTTGTCAGTTTCATTTAGAAATGTAAAATACTAGAATTACATAAAAGAAAAATAAATACAAATAAAAGAGTAAAAATTACAAGTTTGCTAAGTTCCCTAGTCTAAGTTAAAAGAAATTGAGAATAAGTTAACAGGTGTTTCTGAAACCTAGACTTTAATCCTAGTTTCAGTTCTGTGATCATATGAAAGTCATATACTATTTTAAGACATAAGCTCACTTTTTAAAAGTACATAACATGAATACAGTACTCTAAGTGCACACCAAAGTTTGAGGTATTATAGTGAGAACTGAAATACAATGATAATATAAATTCTATAAAGGAGGCCTAAAAACTAAGAGGCAAGCTTTTTATAAATATTACAAAGATTTACAGCAAACCAAGGAGATGCTTGTTTAATAAATGCAAAAGACAATAATAGCTTAGTTGATTTTGCTAAAGTAGAAAGGCCTAAATTAAAAAGAAATAGCATAGATATTTGAAAATAGAAAAAGACAAAGGAAATTACACTAAAAGTGCTTTCTAATGAATGAATGACTAGACAGCATTGGAATATTTTATACCACTTTATTGATGAAGGAGTCCATCTCTATGATAATTTTTTTAAACAAAGACAGCACCAAATCTGTGTAAATCACTGTGTTAAGAAATAAGAACATTATAAAAAATGATGTCCCAGTCTTTCTCCAAAATTGCTCTTAGATAGTAAGGGAGATAAGATACATATATGTGAAATATATTTTACTGTGAGCTAAATGAAAATTCTATTGATGTAAATAGTAGATATTAAGTAAGAACATAAATGGAATTACTAAGCATGTATTTCTAATGTATAGTAGCAACAATGTTCTGAGGCACAAATATAAAATGTGGTTTAATGATTCAACAGAATTAATGGTGCTTATAAATGTTATAGAATATGAGGTTGGACAATTAATTTCACAAAATCATCCAAGAAAAAGTGCTACATACCTCATTGGTGACTATCACTATGGTCACCTTTGAAGTACTCCACCTTACCGAGTTGTTTGTACAGTACTGCCAATGTGGAAGTTTGCGAACTTAATTGTCATATTTTGGGGATGATGACAGCTCTAACGGCCATTCCAGAAAGAGAGTTCCAAAACTGCTTTGAAGGAGGATTAGACTCTGGTGTCAGTGCATAGCTTCCCAAGGGGAGTACTTTGAAGATAACCGTAGTGATATATTCAGTAATGAGGTATGTAGCACTTTTTCTAGGATGAGTTTGAAAAATTGTCTGACCTCATATGTTGTCTTTTCATATACAAAGTTTTTGTCTATAATTCATTATTTGTGTGTGTGTGTGTGTGTGTGTGTGTGTGTGTGTCTTCGATTTCATTAAAAAGTGCTTAAGCAAGTTTTCCAAAGACACCAGGAGGGCAAACAAAACTTTACCCTTTGGGAGAGATACCTTAGTTTACAAATGGCCATAAATCTTGCGACGCTAAATGGGAGTGGGTTAATGTAGCTGTTTGTTGCTATGTGAGGTTTTCTCAGCAACGACACAGATGCTCTAATTTACAGTAGGCTGAGGTCTGTATAAAATATCTGAATCTGACATTTTATTAGAAGGATTACATTTTGAAGAGCAAGCAGGAGAAATGGGTATTCCAATCCAGGGGGCTGAGAATATGTTTATTTTACTGATTTTTCTTTTTAAAAACAAAAAAAAATTATGAAAAATTGGGGAAGAAATCAATAGAAAAATAAGGTATGAATCTATGGTCAACTTTTAAGACACTACAATAATTCATGGTACAACAACAATCACACTAATTTAAGAATGTCCATTGCAAAACTGCTTTTCAGAATATTTGCTTCCTTAATTTATTAAAGAAACATGATGTAACCCTAACCAGGGTAACTGGGCTGTTGTCACCCTTGATTTGATCAGCTACAAATATTAACTCATTTAATAATTACATAATAAAAAAATGAGGTAAATTCTACCACTACTATCCAGTTTCATTGATTAGGAAATTGAGAGAGTAAGGAAGTTGTCAAAAAACATTTTTTTTCTATTTTGATTGTTCATTTATTCTGTTCTTTAGATGCTACATATAAGTGAGATCATATGGTATTTGTCTTTCTCAGTCTGACTAATTTCACTTAGCATGGGATCTTCTAGTTCTATCCATGTTGTTGCAAAAGGTAAGATTTTATTCTTTATGGCCAAGTAATACTCCATTGTGTAAATGTACCACAGCTTCTTTATCCAATCATTTATTGACAGACAATAGTTCAGTAGTTGCCAGAGGGAAAGGGGGAGTAGGGGTGGGGAAGGAGAGAGGAGGGTTCAAATACATGGTGATGGAAAAAAAATGACTGTAGGTGGTGAGAACACAATGCAACACATAGATGATAAAGAAATGTGCACTTGGAACCTATGTAATTTCCTGACCAATGTCACCCCAATTAATAAAAATAAAAAAAGAAACTTGTCCAACTGTTAAGTAATAATACGTATCAGAGCTGGGATTCAACCCTCAGTGTTCTGGAGTGAAGGCTTTTAATAACTGGACCACCAATGACACTTTTGCCAGTATCACCTGGGCCAAATTCCTCTTGGGGCACTTGAGGTGGAAAACTTTGTGTCTGTTTGGGCTGATGATTTCATAGGCTCCCTAGACAACCAAACCAATTAGTGTGTTTCCCCTTTTGCCTGGTTGCTAAGTTCAGAAGTAAGCTTTGTGTTCAGCTGTGGTTTTTTTCATAACCAGAACTTTTTTTATTCCAAAATGAGACTTTTAACATTAAGAATTATTTGGTTTCTGCATAAACATCACTAATTGTTCCTTATAGGTTTTTTTTTTAACACATATAAATTCTTTGGGGGTTCTTTTATTCACCCTAACATTTTAAAAAGTACATCTCTTTTTAGAACCAGGAAGGACAGTTAAGGCAGCAAGGCATTTCCTTGGGTCTCAGCATCTGGAAGGGTTCATTGTCTCCCCCTTGAAAGAATACATGATAAGTAGTTTCTTAGGCTGGAAAAGCTGTCCTTGAAGAAAATAATTATGCAGAAGAATGCAAATACAGTTATCTCTGGTCAATTATTTGTGCCTGATAGCTTTAAAATAAAGTCCCCTTGGTCATGGCCATCAAAGGCTGTTGGTTGTTTTCAGATATAAAGAAAACTGTCTTGAAAAAGACAGTGAGAGAGAGAGCAGGGTCTATAATGACAGTGCTGTGAGGCCAGGCCGTGCAACCACATGAGAACACATACCAGTTTGCTTTTCAAAAAACGTCCCACAGTAGGGGTCCTGTATAATTTCAAATCAAACTCCTCATGGTTCTTAAAATACCCCAAATGTCACTGAGCCAGATCCTCAGAAGGACATGTACTTATTTCTTATTTTTAAAGTGAGGTGCATGACACAGCTGTGACAGAATCATGTTCCTTGTGGGGGGAAAAACAAACAAACAAAAAAACAAAACCCAAAAACCCCTAGGACTTGATTTATTAGCCACATTAATTGGTTTTTACCACACTAAAGTCAGTCTGTGCTACTGTGAAATTTAAAGGCAATTCAGATTATTTTTTACTGCTCCATTAGGACAGACCCAAAAAATAACTTAAAAAACCAGGGCCCTCCCCTGCAAACCCTGGGCCACTCTGTAGGTGGCAGGCAGGACAGGGGTGGCACAGCAGCTTGATTCCCAGTGATTCAGGTTTGTCCGTTGCTGCAAGTAGCAGCGTGTGTGTGTGTGTGTGTGTGTGTGTGTGTGTGTAGGTGGCCCGGCCGTGCCTATGAACAGGCACACCTACACCTTGTAGAAGAGTTCTGCGTTCACCTTGGCGCACATTTCATAGATGATGTGAAGGTGGCTGTGTGGTTGACCAGGAAGAGGTGGATCTTCTCCAGGCACCCCTCCTGTCATGTCCTGGCCTTTGGAGAGTGCTTGCAGGAAGTCAGACTTACAGGGTGCTGTGTACAGCACTGTGTGGTACTTCGTGAGGGCCATCTCATAAGCCCTGATGGTGTTGATGTGGATGAGTTTGGGGTGGTTCTCATCCCGCTTTGCATCACAGATGCCCTGGAGGAAGACCTGCAAGAAGCGGAGGCCCAGTGAGGTTGCCACTTACATCCGTGCTGATGGGAGTAAACACTGGGGACCCGAGGCAACAGAAGAAGGGTGGCAGGTGGAGTACTGCCTGGAGGAAGGGTCCATCTCGACCTACTTGTCTCTGGGGAGCTGCTTCAGGTGCTTTGCCAGCAGCGACATTTTGGAGTCCAGGTCGGTGGTGATGCCCCAGCCAGTGGAGCCCTGGGTGTCCACGCCCCCTAGGCCACCACCATCCACAACCAGAATCTCTCGATGCTTTTTCTTTCCCCTTTGCTTCAGTTTCTTTTACGTTATACATAGTTTTTCCATCTTATTGTTCTCCAAATTCACTGTGAATAAAAATTGATGGGGTTCCCTGGTGGTGTAGTGGCTAGGCTTCAGCGCTCTCAATGCTGCGGCCTGGGTTCAATTCTCAGCCAGGGAACTACCCCCACCAAAAAAAATTGTTTTAGGAAGTATTGGGGGATCAATCAATAATTGACTTCTAACAGTAACCACAAATCAGTCTTGAACAGAACTCCTGACTGCCTTCCAATTTATAAATAAAAGAACTATAGGAGATCAGACATGGCTACTGTCGATCATTTAAGATAAAGTATAGCTAAATTAAACTGAAAGGTCACCTGAAACTAGTGATCTTAACTTCTTTCAATATTTAACAATAGAAACATACACACATTTAATTAATTTTGGCTTTTTCAAAGCATTCATTCTTTCCTTCAGTGGCACTACAAGAATCTGGTCACTAGGCCCACTTTACATGGTGAGGATGAGGATAATGGTGATCTCATAATTTTATCATTTCCAATAAAAAGATGCTGTGTCCTTTTACTTTTCATCAAAGGCAGAGTTAAATAGTAGAGAATGAGACTGTGATTCTAGATGACTTGCTTCTCTAGCCTGTCTCGTACCACTAACTAGCTGGTTAACACTGAGAAATCATTTAAATTCTATGGGTTGACTATTATATACTTAAAATACATGTTTGTTACACAATTTCACTCTCTGGTATTATCCTATCATTCTGCATATAAATAAGGACCACATAAATGAGGGGAGTCAATCAGAGTAAAACAGGACAATGGTCTCCTGTCCTCCCTAATTACGATGAAGAAATCAAACATTGCACGTACATCCCGTACTTCTCTCTCTCAACCTAGTGGTTACTGCTTTTTTGAAAGTGGGATCTTTCTTTTCTGTTTTTTATACTTTTACGACATAAACGTATGTAAGTAAACAATACATAATATTGTTTTCATTGTTTTAACAATGTAAGAATCTTTTTATAGTTGCCTTAATTCACCCAACATAATGTTTTGGATTTTATCCATGTAAATATATGTATTAATAGTAGTATATGAGGGCTGTCTGGAAAGTATTCAGCCATGTAATATAAAAAGTAGAGGCATTCATGGCTGGATTGTTTTCTGGGAAGCCCTCATGTAACTGTTATATAGTATTTCAATCTAGTGATTCACTTCAATTTATCTATCTTCTCAAAGTCGCTTTCGACTTTTTTTTTTGACCACACTATCCATAGAGGGTAAAAATACATTTTATGTGGTGACCCTGTATATATGTATATTTGTGAAATCAAAGTTTACCTTTCTATTTATATGTTATATGTGATATACTCTATTTCATTCTATTTCGTCTTTGAACAATCCTGGTTATGACACACTAAATACATAATGGGTTATAACTTGACATTTGAGAAACACTATTTTTAAGGAATATTTTTCAAACTGCTATAACATTTCCAATACTCTGATATTCCTCTAGGATGGAGTGGGAAGCTTGGGATAGGGAAGTGAGTACTGCTTAGAATTTTTTTCAGAAAATGAAAGATGTAACTGAATAGGAACAGATTAAACCTGTGGATAGCTTAGGTATGGAAAGCAAGTTTATGATCATGGTTTTAGGCAGTGAGAATGATTTCACCATGATGTAGTTCTGAAAAATTATGTATGGATATTTTTATTAAATGATTCATGTTTTAAATTGATACTGCAAGCTTACTATGAACTTATTCCTATGAACAGTCTATTTGTAAATTAGAATAAATATTTTTAGAAAGTGAATTAAAAAATACTCATTTTAACCTATATATTTATTTTCATGGAGATTGAAAAATGTCCATAGCTCAGGGAAATGATTTTATCTATATTTCCATAAACTACATTGATAAATATTATGCCTCCTTTGTATTGCAGTATATATTTGCAGACTAAAGTACAAATGACTTCATTGTATGACTTCATTAAAAGTCTGGTATGAAGATGTTGTAATGGAGATTTCTGTGTTTAGTGAAAGTAGGACTATTTCTTTTTTAAGAAGGAATTTTCAATTCTAATATGGTTACATGTTATATTGGTCTTCGAAGGTGCTATGGCTATGACTAGAGACAAAAGCTTATTTTGCTTTTAGCAAGATTGCTCATTTCTATTGCTTTTTGGCACTGTCATCTGACTTAACTGCTCTATTCCTTTGGTCATCAGCTCTCAGTGTACAATGCTTAGCAAAATCTAGTGACATCAGTGACTAAACCAGCCTTCATCATGATTCACCAAAGCCATCTAGTTTTCTTATCCTAATTTTGAAGGAAGTAATGGGAATTGGGTTGGCAGAGAGAAAGCTGAATCTGCCTAAGCTTGGAACACTCATAATGTAAGTGCAAGGGGAAGCAAGATTTGAAGCCTATCATCCCAGTCAGGGGCCACTTTATGGCAACAGATCAGCAGGCACTTGGACTCAAACATTGATAAAGGCTTATTAATTGAATCTTTCACCTTGTAATACAATAGCTGCTGCAACTTCTGGCCATAGTGTAAAGATAGAAATAATAGGCATATTTCACCTCTGAAGGAGGGGCTATCTGATTCCAGATGAAAGAAATCAGCGAGTTGATAAGGAGATTGAAATGGCAGATTGGAACTCAGCTCATCTCTTGCACACTCTCCTCTCCTCTGATTCAATATTTCACTGCTCTGGCTACTCCCAAACCTTTCTCACTATGGTCCCTAAAACACCTCTCTCAAGCGAAATAAAGCAAGCAAATTCATCCTGTATCCTCTCACTTATTTAAAAAAATGTATTTCCTAAATAAAAGAGTTCTTCTTTGAGGTCACGACTCCCCTCAAACTAGTCAGAAGCAGACCACAGGTATTACTGGCAACTATTACTGGCAAACCAAATGATATGGTCACCTTACTTACAGTCCTCCTAAATGAAGGTTACTCGTTTTCCTATGATTCATGTAGCTCAGGGTTAGAAGATGGGGTCAGCATCCCCAGTTCAATCCAAGGCCATTTTCACAATACTTAAAGTTCTGCATTAACTCCAGTTCCTCTGATGCTCCAATTCCTGCTCCATCTAACTACCCTTCTTCCTTGCTATTATCAGCTTTTTGGGAACTTATTCTTCAAGGTTTCAATAACTAGTTCAGTTTCTTCCTCTGGTCTCCAAGATCAAAGAAAATCTCCTGATACTGTTCTTCATCAGAAATACCAAGTTTCTATTCACATCCTCTATACTTCCACATTTCTCACTTAGTATTCTCACTCAGACAAGTTCTTCAACCTCACTGAGATCCAAGGCTGTTCTATCCCTCTACTTTCCCTGTCCATCAGTGCTGTATTAGTATCCTTCTCTATATAGCTTACTCAATGGTCCATGACTTCAATTTATTTCTTTCGATTAAACCAAACTTCTTTGATCCTGTGTCTTCTAGCTCATCTGGTGAAATTTTCTACAGAGAATCAACCATTTCATTTTTTTCCCCAAGATTATAGCTGGAATGTGTGTTCAGCTATAGTTACAGCATTGAGAAAAGAGATGGTTTATTGGTGGTCACCAGCCTCAACTAGTTAGTACTTCTACTCTGCCCATTGATTTTTCCCATGTTTCAGTTAGCTTCTCTCACATTCTTCATAGGAACTATTTCAAGCTTGTTCACTTTTATTGAAAGTTCAATCCAGTCATTTCCCACTTCATTTTCAGTAAATAACGCCGACACTTTCTTCAAACCCTCAACTCCAATCATGTTAGCTAAAAAACTTACTCACCTTTGTACCCAACTTTTCTTGCTTCTTTTAAGTTCAAGAGGTATCTCCTCTCCTAGCTGAAGCTCATTATTTCACTTGTGCTCTAGATTGTCTTTTTCCCTCCCCTCTCAGAGACTTTACTTCACCAATTTTCTTGTATCTTCAGTATCTTAATTGCTATTGACACTTTCTCATCAGCACTAAGACATGTTAAAGTCTTACTTAAAAACAAAAATTCTCTCAACCCCACATCCTCCTCCAGCTACTAGCTTGTCTTGCCTTTCATAGCTAAACTCACTGAAATTAGTGTCTATACTCACAGACTTTATTTCCTCACTTATTGCCTCAACAATTCTAATCTGTTTTCTGCTATTATCACTACAGACAGTATTTGTTGCTGTTAATCTCTTCCTTTCCCCTTTTTAGATCTCCTGGTTTTCTTTTCACACCTCTAAACAGTCCTATCCAGACAGCCATCTCAAAAGTGCTGCTTTCCCTCATGAATCTTCTTAAGTAGGCTGGCTTGATTGAGGTTGAAAGATTCCTTGGAGTTCTAAAGTAATCATATCAAAATAATGAGTCCATGATATTCTCAAGGGTCAGAAGAGAAGTTTCACCAGATGACAAGGGTGACGTATAGAATGGCATGACTTCAGTGAGCTTCACTGTACAGGGGCTGGCCTTTAGCCTTGTGGCATTAAAGAAACTCAAGTTCCTTGGCCCATTATTGTTCTTTAAAAGGACAACTAAAAATGTCTGAAGTCATAAGAAATGGCTGTACAAAACCCCAGAAATATTATTTATAAAAAACAAAACAAAACATAATTCTCTAGCATATTCTTTCCACATCGCAAAATTACATGTAAAATGAAAATATCACAAAGCTTCTAATGTTGGGTTTGCAATAGATCAAGGTGTTCTGTATGTGACAGACCGTCTACTGGTCCCAGACCTTAGAGAACTCAGTGCCCACCTCCCCATCAGGAATGACCTTTGAAGGCAATATTTCTAAAGACTTGGGAGAAGGGTACTCTTTCTCAGCCATGTTTGATCAGGAAGAAAGACAATTCTTGTTTAAATATTGAACTAATCTCCTATTGAGCATTCATTCTCTAACATAATATCAGGAAATGTTATTTCTAAAGATATATGATAAGCATACCAGGGCTATTTCATTTCATCTGTGGGCTATTTCCTGGGAAGATCTTCTGCATTAGAATAGGCTATTAAAATGCCCCTAAAACAAAATCCCCCCAAAGCCATTGGTCACTCCCTTCAACAATAGTATCTCTGGTATCAAAAAAAAAAAAAAAAAGCATTACTTCTTTCTGTTTTTAGGAAAAAAAAAAACAAAAACCGGCTGTGAGACAACAAACATGTAGTAACTTTCATACCTATGAAGATTGGGACAGAAAAACACTAAAACAGTATAGTTTTATTTCTATACACCAGCATTAACTGTATTTGTAAATTAAAACTAAGAGGTAAGTCCTAATTTCATAGACTTCACTTAATGGATCCTAGCAAGATGTTCAAAATGACCTTTACTACAAACTCAGAGCTGCTCTCCACTAGAAAAAATCTGTTTCTTGAAATTCAAAATGTCATTTTAGAATACCATAACCATTTAAATCACAATGCTCACCACTGAAAGTCAGTAAGTAACTCATTCTTTACACATATAGGTAAAGTAAGCCGACTAAAGGGAGAAGTGTGATGCATGTGTTTCTGGGAGCAAGGAATCAGAAATGATCCTTTTAAAACAAAATGTGCAAACATGTTCAGTGATCTGGAATTTAAAGTTAGTTCTTGTCTATATCTTCTTGTCACCATTAATTATTACTCAAGTTTTTACAGCGTGGTTATGTTTTAATTCACTCTCAGTGGTTCTCTCATGTCATTCGCCTGACAGAAGTCAAGGTACAGATGAGTATCTGATGTTAGAGTATTAGATGTCAAATAGGTCATGTCTCACACACAGATAGGCACCAGATTTGCTAGATAGAGCTCTATATTGATACCATATTGGATGAACCTCCTAAGACCACTGTGGACATGTCAGTTTTCCTTCCACGTGGTTCAATATTAGTCTGTTACCCAACAGTTTACCACTCAAAGGACTGGATTTAACTACAGCAAAAAACATGTATGGTTAAAAAACATATTTGGCTATTTAGGAGACAGTATAACATGATGGTTATTACTATGGACTTTCTAGAACTTAACACATGCCTTTGAGTCCAGCTCTGACATGGTGGGACCCTGGACAAGATAATACTGCATTATCTCCAAGCATCAATTTCTTCATGTGAAAATGAGGCTCATAGTCTCTCTCTTAAAAATCACTGTGAGGGCTGAACGAGAACATGCTTATCACGATGCCTGTCATAAAAACAAAGCCTATGATAACGATGATATATTCAGCTTTCCCAACCTCACAGATGTTCCAACTTCCCTAAAATCAATTATATCATCAATCTAAAGTGCTATAGATTCTGCTTAGGAGTTACTCCTCAATAATGGTATATATACTTCAAAAATACAGTCTTCCAATGAAGCAGTTTGTGGAATACAGTTCATAGGACTTTTGACGATATCTTTACTCTAAGTGGGACTTTCCCAGGTGTCTAGTACCTCACCATGACATCACATTTAAAGAACATTTTTGAAGCTTGAACATAGCTGCTAGGGAGGGAGATACTGATGGTGTTATTCTCATCTCACATATCACATCTTGAGAATTCAGAATGCCACACTAACCTCTATATTAAGCTAACCTTTCTCTAAACCACAAGTCAGGAGAATTGGGGGAGGTGACATTTGACTTTACTACCTGTAAATGACCTTTCTTTGATTCATTTCCCCGCCACACCACAGACCCTCTTTCAGAGTTATCAAGCAGGAAATGGCTATTTCTATACCTGTATGGCTTTTAATTCCCTAGGTTGCCACGAGCTGGCTATAAAAAGCGGGAAGGTTGAATCCCTGGATTCTTTCCTTCACTTTCTGTTTGTAATGTGTTCTTCTATTTTCTCCAGTGCATACAGGATTGTTTAAACATGTGATTAGTTTGCTGTACTGTGAAAGGATTTTGGTTTACAAAGAGCTGAGGCTTCTCACAAATGCGGGCCATGTAATTCCATAGGTTTTCCACAGGCTTTAAAACAAATAAATAAACAAATAAACAATCAAACAAAAAACCCAGAATCATACTCCTACTGGCACTGGTTTAGATACCAAGTATTTTCCTTGAGATGTAACCTGTCTTCACCCTGCTTTAAACTATGGTTATCTCCAACAGAATCCAACCATGGGTATTACAGATCTCTGGGCTGTTCAGCCCTATGTTCACTACCCAATTCCAAAGCCAAATGATCATTTTTGGCTTTCCTTCTTTTCCTCATGAGTATTTATTATCCTGTATCTAAATTAATGATCACTAGACAATGTTTTCCTTTTACTGTTAACAAAAAAAAGTTTAATCATCTTTTTATTTTCTTTATTGGAGGTTCCAATAACCTCATTATACCTCTTGTGTTTGGTTTTTTAGAAAATGTTCTTCCCAATGACTTTTAAAGTTGTTTTTTGAGCATCAGCCATTTACACTTGACATAGCTCTTAGTTCCTTCACTTTTGCATTAATGGAGCCCATTTCTTCAAATGCAGAACACATCTGCATTTTACAGCAACTGTGATAGTTTTTGATGACATCTTTAAAAATCTGTGCTTTCATTTTTATTCAGAAACCTCTCTAGTCCTCACCCCCTTGGTCTAAGCTTAACTCCCACAATTTATAACTCTCATTTGGGATAGAGATAGCTTATCATCTGCTCTACATCAAAACACGCTCTTGAGAAGAAATCTGATATTATTCTATCAAAGTGTGAATTTAAGTCATAATGTTACCTTTTCTAGGGACATGGGTATTTGTACAGGAGCCTTATCTCTACTTGCAAAGTGACACTCTTAAGAATTGTTAAAAGAAACCACTGTTCCAGATAGATAGAATAAGAAGACCTTTACCATTTGGGACTCACGTGCCACCCAGACAGACCCCAGACTCTCAGTTTAGCCAGGGAGGCAAAGTTGGGAAGTATTAATATGACTTACTTAGGAACTGGATTTGGTATCCTGGAATGTTTCCTTTGAAACGATGGTTCCAAATCTAGCTTCCTTGCTTCTTCACAGTGCCAATCTAGGTCGACAGGAGAAAGTGGACCATTGTTCCATATCCCACTTAAAAAGAGAACACTACTTCAAAGAGGAGAACAACAACACCTGATAAAAATAAAACAAGTAATCGGTTTTAAAACACTCTTGTCTATGAGTTCTTGTTAATCTTAACTTTTTCAGGGATTTGAGTTAGTTTGGGGCACCTAATCTGGGTCATTGTGTTCTGTATTTGGCACAGTAATGCCATCCAAATAAAAAATTAAGATGCAATTCGTTTCCAGAATTTTTTTCCTTGATATTAGGAAAGTATTCCAATGTTTTGAACTGTCCCTTTCTACCCTCTGATAAAAGCAAAACCAAAAATCAAAAACGTGGAGTTAATTCCTTGAACAAACAAAAATGCACTTTGTCCAAATTCCTTTAAAGGGTACTCAGGTTTTAAAATCTAAAACAGATAAAATAAACCATCCAAAGAAAACAAAACTAATTTTTCACAATGTACCTTTTAACTATACTGTCTCTTATTTTTTGTTTTGCTAATTGCACTTAGCAGTTATAAAATTAAATCTATTGCGTTCCTTGACAGTCAACCTATGTTAACAGTTCATGAATTATGAGCTATTGACATAAAATAATTTGTTTATGAAACAGAGGGGTCACATAAATGCATTTTACTCAAAATTATATTTGATATACAATCTAATCACTTTCACTATTTATACTTGGAAAATTTACATTACATCTATGAAGGCATTCACATTCTTCACATGGACCATAATAAGCCAGAGCTGACTAATAATCTGTAACATGACTTGGATCCAAGATCTGAGCAAATTCTTTATGGAATGAGAATGTATCTGTGTAGCCTATCATTTTTGTCCCTTGAAAACAGAGGTTTAACAACATGGAAACTAGGTGAGTATATGATTAGCTCCTATTCACCCACTCAGTAAATGTTTATTGAGCACCCACTTGTGCCAAATACTATGCTAGTTCTGAGAAAATATTTGTTGGTAGGACACACATAACCCCTGCCCTTAAAAATTTTAGCTAGGGAGAGTTTCTTTTTTAAAAACTCAACTAACAAATAAAACATTTACAAATTGTATAATGAAGGAAATATGTGAGGTGCTAATATAGGGGTTGGTGCTGGGAAGGTGCAGTTTCAGCAGGATGGTGTGGAAAGAAACAGAAAGAACCAGCTATGTGAAAAATGGGGGTGGAGGTCAGGTGTTTTCTTCTTGGACAGAGTGGGCAAAGAGTATGGTATTGTACTTCCCTGGTGGTACATTGCATAGCCTAACTATATACATACTTCTAAAGAATAAGCAGTGTAGTTTTGACAAAGACGGAAATAAATACTTTCTCTAACCACTATAAAAAATACTGTGGAGAAAAATTGTGAACAAAGTCAGTGACTACACTTTATGCAAACATTCCTTCCCATAAGTGGAACTGTGAGTCTCAGATCCTGGACTATTTGATTGCAAAGGATGAAACAGAACCCCTAGTTTTAGTATGTAAAAATAATCTTGCCTCTTTGGGTAAGTTGGATATACCATGACCTGCAAATGAAGAAGGAACATACGGTATTAAAAGAATGGACAAGTTTCCCAAAATGGTCTAATTCTCACAAGTGGTCATGAGATCTCTGACATTCCAAAATTTGGGAGCCATCGCTGCTTGCCCAAATCTCCCACTCTTGGGGAGACCATCCCTAAATGGAAAGTGTCTGAACACTTAGCCACTAGAGGGAGAGAGTGTGCCTCTAGTGATTAGTGAGCCAACGAAAGTAACTCATGAAAAGGATAGTCTTTCAAAGAAGCTAAATTAAGCTCTCATCAGCCAGGGGGCAAAACTTTATCAACTGTGGTAGCTTTGGGAAACCTGAGGATGATTCTTTCAGACTCCACAGTAGATCCTCTTCTAACTAACGAAATTAAATTTCTTAACCTATACAGATATCTCATCTTAATTTTGAATAGGTTTTAATTCTTCTTTCCTAAGGACCTCTGTTATCTCTGCAAGTACTTAAACACTTAGGCTTAGTTTTTAGGAGGGATTTATGGCAATATTAGAGAAGTTATGTTACATGTACTAGGAATTTATATATTGTGTGCAACATTCTACTTTTCTAAGATAATTTGATTAAAATTTTTGTGATCTAGTGGAGTGATTAAAATGATTTGTGGAATTCTATTTCTGTCTTTCCCAAATATGATTTTGGGAAAATTACTTTTATTTAGGTAATTGACAGGTTTAAAAAAAAACACAAAAAAAGCACTTTACCAACATGTAACTCCCAGAAATTGCAAATTGGTTAATCTCTTCTGCAGTATGGCACCATTCTGTATAATTTAATAACCAACCTTTTGGTACAATTGTTTAATAAACAAAATGTATGGAGTAAACTTGCAAAAAGTAATTCATTGTAAAATTTCAATATAGTATTATACAAGTTATATAGTATGCATTAGTGCATTTCGATGTGAATGAATTCCTTCCCCATCTCAAAATCTAAAGAAAAGACATTCAAAATTTCCCAGACATACAAAGTGGTGTTTAAGATACAGTTGATTTTATTTTCAAGGTATCATTTCTTTGTCCTCAGCAGGAAAAAAACAAAACAAAACTACTACACAAAACTGAGCAACTATATCTGGGATTCTTGAAAGGAGTAGGAGTACGGTGCCTGCTCCTCCTCTTTCAGCATTGATTTTCTTCACAATCTGTGATATGGTTTCTCAGAAATGCTGTTCGGCAGTCCAGATAATGTCATGTGTTTTCAAACTTAAACCACCCAGACTACACAGTTCAGTATTTTCAGCTCCTTTCATTTTTCTTTTCCCTTTAATTATAGAAGTCTCTATTCCCTCTTTTTGCAAATGTGGTCAAGAAAGATGCTAAATGCTCTTTGTAGAAAGAACATTGCACTTAACATGACGATCTATACAAATTCTTCCCAAATAAAAATGGTTGAGCTATAACTAATGGATGACACTGACGGGCAACGTTCGACTGCTAACAACTTCTTTGGACCCTCACCCGCTCCTTTGACTTTGGAGGATGTGGCAGTTGCCTGCGGAAGAAAAAGCAAGTAAACCCTAATTTTAAACTTGCACTGTAAAGCACTTTCAAAGTAGTAATAGTTGAGCTTCATCTCAGACCTGAATTTCCTTCTCAATCCGTTCCCGAGGAGCCCTTTATCCTGATTCGTGTCTTGGTCTATCGGGTGCCGTTCACTGAAATTATACTGCACAGTTTATTGCGAAGCCTGAGTGGGTGGGTCCACGCGCACACCCCGACTCGGGCCAAGACGCCGATCCCGGAGCTCCGCGTCGGGCGCCTGGATTGCCGTCTGCTCCCTCCGCGCGGCCTCACCACGAATCCCAGTTTAAAAGAAAACTTCACGCGGCCGAAATGAACCTCCCCTCACCGTGGCAATCCTTCCTTTCCAGCCGGCAGAAAACGTGAGACTTATTATGACTCGGGGGGAGTGAGTTGGGGGTCGCAGTGATACTCTCGGAAGCAGGTTACCTGGTCCGCCTTTGGGGGCGGGGTCCGCCGTCCTGGGGCTACCGGGCCGGGGGCGACGCGGCCCGACGCGCGGGTGGGCGCGAGGGAGTGCGCGCGTCGCGGAGCAGCCGGGGCAGCACTTGTCCTGTAATCGATTGCCGAGCGCGCCGAGCAGCCCGGCGCGCAGACACGCGCACACGCGCTCTCGCCGGCCCGCGCGCGCACACGCACACACTCACACACGCACAGGGGCCCGGGCCCCGCACACACGCACCCACGCGCGCGCGCACGCACGCCCGTCGGCCCGCGCCCCGGGCCCCGCTGCCCGTCGCTGCCGCCAGCCCGCCCTCCGCCCGCGGGCGTCTGCGCGAGCTCGGCCGGCGGGGGAGATGTGCTCGGGCCCCGGCGGATCGGTTTCTCGGGGTTTGACCAGCTGTCCCGGGCTAACCCTGCTCCTCGCTGAAGATGGAGGAAGTAAAAACAGGATTACCCTTAGCTACAGATCCACTGCCTTAGTTTCCACCACCAACTGCAGTGCACAAACACACGTTAGGCACAGGAGAGAAAGAAAGAGAGAGGACACACTAACAGTAAACACAAACAAAAGGGTGATGGGATTATTTTACTGCATGCACTGCTGAGGTAAATCTCCGCTTGGCTTTTGCGTGGTGAAGAACAGCTCTTGTTTTATTTGTCTTCTGATTCATAGATTATATATAAATATGTGTTCTGATTTGCAAAAGGGGGGAGTGTTTTCAAAGTTAAGTGTAATTATATAGCGTCTCGTTTTGCACTGTGCTATGATCAAATGACTTGTTGCTGTTAACCAGTAATAATAATAATAATAATACAGATTTTTTTTTCTCTGGGAGGGATGGATTGTGGTTATGATCAGGGTAATGATTTCTGTAAAGGACGCTCAGGGAATCTGGTTGAAAATGATGTCCTTTGCCTTAATTTATCGTCCCCTCTTTGTAATCGGTTTCTGGGATGTTAATCGATTAATCAGTTCTCATCTCTATCGCTGTCATGGATTTGGACTTGTTTTGCTTTGTTTTAATTTGAATTCCAGGAAAGAATAGGTAGCCTGGAATAAATTGCTGCTGTCTATATAGAATATCCAGATCCTGTTGAAATTTAAAAAAAAGAAAAGAAAGAAAAAAGCAGGCATGACACATGTAAAAAGGCAGCAGTTAAATCACTTTTGACAGGTTCTAGTATGGGCGAAAGGGATGGAATTAAGGTTTGTTTGTTTGTTTGTTTGTTTGTTTGTTTGCCAAGGGCGAAAAACAGTCCTGTGAAGTTGGCCTAGGTTCCTTGCTGGGTTCTGCCTGACTGTCTGTCCCTCCCCTCTAACCCCCCCCCCCCTTTTCTTTCAGTTTTCTTGTCTTAGCTTTTGGTCGATTCTTAAAGAACCGGTGGATCAAGTTTTTTCTCTTCTTGTTAATCGCATTGCTGTAGCACTGACTGACCTCTCTCTCTCTCTCTTTTTTCCTCTTTCCTGAAAGTACGTGGTGCCATTCCTGAGTGACTTTTCCTACTAGACCATCCCAAAGGGACGAGGGGGAGGGGTGGAAGGAGGAGGAGGAGGAGGAGGAGGAGAAGGGGGGTGTTCCTTCTCTCTCATTTCTTGGTTTTGTTTATCAGCCGGTCTGTTTGCTGGATTTGGGCTCGGAATGACCCACCTGTAAAGTGCTTTTCCTTCCTCCTCGCCTTGAACTCTGCAGGGGGCTTGGCTTGGAGGGGGCAAGGGAGGGAAAGAGAGAAGCGGGGAACACAAAAAACTTCTTTCTTTCTTTCTCCCTTCGTTTATCTTCAGCCCGACATTGTCACCTCCTCTTTGAGGGGTTAGAAGAAGCTGAGATCTCCCGACAGAGCTGGAAATGGTGATGAATCTTTTTTAATCAAAGGACAATTTCTTTTGTATGTACATTTCGCTTCTCTTTCTCCTTTTCTTTTTCTTTCTTTCCGTCTCTGAGGGTTAATAACCATTTCATTGATGGGGCAGACTTCTTTCGCTTCTCCCTGACGTTTCTTTCTTTTCTGTGTGTGTGTGTGTGTGTGTGTGTGTGTAATGTGTACATTTTTAAAGAGATAAACTCATTTGTAAAATATCCGAAGAAACTGCGCCCCTTTTAAACTTTACAGATGCCTTTCTTTAAAGCCTTATGTAATCATAATTTGAAAGAATTTTATAACAGTACAGCAGGTTGAAATTTAAGTGCTGTGTAGTGGCTGAGTTGGGAATTTGATCTGATTATTCCATAAAGAAAGAAAGAAAAGTTTTTTGGGGGGTAGGGAGAGTGGTGGTGAAGAAGGGGAGGGGAGGGAGAAGGGAAGTGGTTTTGGAGACAAGAAGTGAAGCTGCCTGTTTTCCAGTAAGTAATGGAGAAATTCCAGGAGCCAGGGCTAAATATACTTGGCGATCAATACAGAAATGGCTCATTGTGAATAATTTAGCTGCTGGTGCAGTGAGAGTTTTGAAACTGAAGGCAAAAAGGACCAGGGCCAACGGAGAAAAAAATAAGTAAAAATCTCCTCAGGACATGTCAATTCTTTAAACTTTTTCCTTCAAAGAATACAGTTAACTTATCGATCTTTTCATTATGTGAAATCAAAGTCATCTCATACAAGTTATTTTTGTTTCTGAGAATTAAGTTCTTGTTTTGCGTCATTGGTGCATGAGAATAATTCCCCAAACTTTAAAAAAGTGATTCCCTTCCCAAAAGCAAGAAGTTTATGAAATTTTCAAAACCCAAATGCATTAAGTAAGCTTGGCATTTGTATCCAGCTATGGTCTGGCAGGAAATTAAGGTTACATTGAACAGGTGCTTCCACAGAACTTGGGATAGGCTGAAATGTCAATGTAAGTTCGGGAGCTGGGTTAACTGCTGCAGAAATCTTAGAGACCCACTGGGTACTAAGTTTTTTGTTTTGTTTTGTTTTCTATGTTTGTTTTTCCTCCCCCCTCCCTATTAGAACACCATGAACTAACTTGCAACAATTGTGAATAGAGCTATCTGTATACTAGGGAAGTCCTCAAATGGGGTGTGATTGTGGGAAGTAGTGAATGGTAAAATACTTACATCCCAGTTAAAGCTGGAACGTTTGAGATATAACCCATTTTTTTTTTCTTTCAGCCAAGTAAATTCTGATTAAGGGAGTCATTCCTTTCTTGCTACAGCCCATCTCACAGCACACTTATCTTTCCTATCCTATCTCCAGCAGGAATCAGATCATTTGCAGAAAGAGTTCAGTGACTTGCAAATGAGCACATACAGTACACTGTAGTATGTTTCTTGGGCACAGGTTGCAGCAGCAGCAACATGGGCTAACTGCTAGGAGCTTCAAATAAGTTAAGCATTTAGTGGCAGAACTGAAAGGAATCATTGTGTTAAGGGCATAATTATAATCTTTTGTATTGCAGCACTGCACTTTGACTATGGAAACAGAGGCTATTGATGGCTATATAACGTGTGAGTATTCATTTTAATTAATTTTTTTATTGGCAAGAAAATTATGCTTTTGTGTTACCTGTATTTTACCTTTTCAGTTGTGTTTTTATCACAAATTCTATACTCTTATTTTCTATCTGTTCACAATTTCACCTTTAAATTAGTTGGAGAAAATAAAGCACACAAGTGAAATAAGAAGGAAATGTAGAAATATACTTATTATATTAAAGATAACATGTAAATCAGTAGCTTAGCAGCACCATACTTTCCTACTTGGTTACTTTACCTAAGTTTAGAATAGGTCAGGTTACATATATGTCTACTAATATGGTGTATACTAAATATTTACTACTCTGTAACCCAGTTTTTCAGATGCATAATGTGAAAGAGAATTAGCTTCCTTAGTTGACATGTTTTTAGCCCATTCTTCTTTCAAACATCCAACTCTCTGATAGCCAGCATTTTGGAAAATGCTCATTATAAATACTGTCTGCTTAGTGATTACATTTGATGTTAAAAGAAACTTTTTTTTTTCCAAATAAGTGTTCTTTAGAAATCAGCTACTCTAATTACCCTTATTTTATAGTTAAGATTATTGTGATAATGAAATTTTGTAATTTTTCTTCTTGTGGGCTGGTTGTGGTTTTTTGTCATTTCGTTCATTTACTATGTATTTCTAAATGAAATTTTCTTATAGTTTCTTTTAAGGGAAAAATGCATTACATTAAAATTTCAAGGCTATTCATGCCACTGCATGTATGGAAATAAAGTTGCTAATTAGATTTTTATGGGACACTGAACAGAGACCAAAATACTTTATTTTGTGGAAACAGGTGACAATGAGCTTTCACCTGAAAGGGAGCACTCTAATATGGCAATTGACCTCACCTCAAGCACACCCAATGGACAGCATGCCTCACCAAGTCACATGACAAGCAGTAAGTCTTCACTTTATAATTTTTTCTATTTCTCTAGGGATAGACCTGAATTTGTTAGGTCTGTGGGGTCCTCTCACATTGTGGTGTAGTTGCTGCTATAGATTTTGCTAAAGAAAGAACAACAGAGATTTATTCCTGTTCATTCTAGTATCATAAAACATGAGCCTGCTTACTAGTCTGAACTATCCCAAGGTGGCATTTGGGAGCTGGTGCTTACCTGTGTCAGGTAAGAAATGTTAGGCTTTGCTAGTTATTGTTTTGACTTGCCAGGTTTATGACTATATTTGTTGTTATTGTTGGGGGAAAAAAGATGGGATCACGTCATTTCCAAAGGACTCTTCACAGTAAAAAAAAGGAAGTAATTTTATATTGCCTTGGTATAAAGCTAATCCATCAGTGGTAGAATTGCAGTGTTACTTGCTTTTTTTTTAACATGTGGAAGTTTCTCCGCAAAGCGTTAGAATTGAAGTGTAATTGAGAATTTGTGGAACTCATTTACATCCATTTCTCTAACAAAGTGAAAGCATTTTGGTTTAGACTGTCTAGAGAAGAACTGAGAAAATTTGGAAGGGTGTTTTGAACTTACAGGAATTGACAGTTTTGGCTACTATTTTTGATAAAGGGTCATTCATTGATATAGTAGACATTGTTTTTGTATAATAAATGCAACTTGCATGCTGTTAGTGACAGAAGTCAAAATACTTTATGAACATGGTTTATTTTCGCTTATAATGTTTTATCAGTTTAGTTATCAAGTGCAAATGCTCTATTATTCCTACTTATAGTTTGATATCTTGTGTTTCCCTTATACTTTTGGTATGTGTTATGTTCTTATAAAAAAAGACATCCGATTTATATGTAAGTTCATTTAATTTAATTTAAAAGTTTTCTATCTGGGTGATATGTGAAGGGAAGGTATTTTAGTTCTTTTTTTAAATGAAGATTTAATAACTAAAGGAAACTGAATCATCTGCTGAATTATGAGCATATTCTTAAGTTCATTCTGATTATCCGGAGAGAACACATTTTCCTTTCCACTTCCCTCGTATAGTTCTCAAAACTTAAGGTTATTACTAGCTTTGCAAATAGTGAAGACTTCTGAATTATAAGCAGAAGTATATAGAGTACTATTGAATGCATTTTGCAATTCATTAAATTTAAGTGATTCTAGCTATTGACTTGAAATTTTGATTGAACTATGTGAATTTACTTATTTAATACTTTTCTTTCTTTTTTTTTAATATGAAACACTTACTAGGAAGATTTCATTCTAGAAGCAGTTGTTGAAATTCCTTTTTCAAGTAGAAAGATAAATTAATAGTTAGTGAGTGAATGTACATTAAATTATGGTGCTGATCTTGTATAATGAATCTTATAGAATTAATTTATTTTTTTGTTAGTTAGCTATTGATTTGATGAAAGTTATACTACTATTGTAATGCAGACAGTATAATTGTTACAGTTTAACATGAATGTTACTAATTCCCTGGTAGAATAGATTTTTATTTCTCAGATAATTTTTGTATAATTTCCTGAAGAGTAAAGATAGATTAATAGGCAGTTTGTATTAGCCAAATATTTAGCTATTGGCTTTACAAACATTGAATATAGGGGGTAGATAATAATGTTAATCATAGACTTTTGACTGTCATCCCCTAGCCAGCACTGGAATATCAGTAGCAAAATGTGTTTTAATTGGTTAATTGGCTACTTTGCTTGTGAATTTGATTCTGGTTTTGCAGGTAGTCACTTCAAAAGGGCAGTTCACCCATTTATTTTAAATAAATAGTGCAGTGTGTAGGCATGATCAGTTTGAATAAATAAAAGCTGTGCTTTTGACATTTAAGCTTTTCACACCCAACAACAGTAAAATTATGTTTAGTAAAGAGGTTTTTTTTTTTTTTGTTTTGTTTTGTTTTTTTTTTTTAAACTTACTAGCCTGCGGCAATTTCATGTTAGAATGGTTTTTGGCTAAGCTGCACGTGTTTTCACGTTCTTTTCCAAAGAGTTGCAGGTTAAATATTTTGGCTCTCACTTCAGAGCTGTCTGTTGCATCCTTTATGTAGCCTCTATTTACAGTATCTAGGTTACCCACTTAGGTGTTAGATGGAGAAGATACCCATTTTTCCTTTCGTTAGATCTAGGAGAATATCAGCATTTTAGATTGCCAAAGCAAATAGTGGTAGAGAGGGACTCTTGTCTATTAATTTGAACGAGAGACCTGGAAGCAAACTGTCAGATGCTTTTCTGTGACTTGAAATAATTTTTCTGTGCTTATGACCTGTTAGATCACTTGTGTCCAAGATCACTGGTTTTTGTAAATCTCTTGCATGCATTGTTGGCTTTATTAAATGAAAAGAACTTCATTTATTTTCTGCATTTTTTTATATCTTCAAATATCCTTCCTGAAGGGCTATTGCTTCCAAAAACAGAAATGTAATTTTGATTGAAGGTATTAAGTCTAAAGTAAATGTGAAAATCTTTGTAATAGCCTCCAGTAGCAGCCAGGAGAGGATAGGAGTATATGTATAAGAGGGAAAAAGTTATTTTGAAATAGTTTAGGAAATAAGATAATTAAAACCTTTGACTTTTTATAAAATGACTTTCTGGCCATAAAGTATTGAGATGATGTGATAGCCCACTTATTTTGGATTTAGGAAAGTGGTCAGTATTACTATAAGGTCCTAGTCATTTGTTTAGGTTATTTGATGACTATTCTAAGATGAAGAGTATCTGTACAACTTCCTGCCAGCTATTCTATAAAAATAATGACAGCAGCTATCATTATTTGACAGGACTGGAAGAGAGCATCGGTGACTTGGGAAAGAACTAAAAATGTTATAATGCCTGACAGTTTTTGGTTTTAAAAGTCAGCATGTATGATAATCTTAAAAAGAAGTAAGGGGTATTAGTGATCTTAACATTTTATAATGACTGCTTTCTGTGTTTTAGAATGAATTTTCTTAGAGAACTTTATACTTTTACATCTGGAATAAGGATGTCTTAGATAAGAAGAAGAGAGCATTGTTGCCTGAGATCATTAAGTGTACATATTGAGAGTGCTGACAATCTTCGGTGTCAGGGATGACAGTGTATGCCTTGATGGCTACTGGAAATACACAGTGTTAAGTGATTTTAAAAATAGAATCTGGAAGTTAGGAATCTAAGACAGACAACTCAGACAGAACAATATAAAAATATCCATATTGTATTTCGGCTCATCAAATGAAACTTACTTTGTGATTCCTTCTGTTTCTGGGTTGTTAGTTCATTTCCAATTCTTGCAAAGTTGCTTCAGTATCAGTTTCAAACTGGTCTATACCTGCTTCTGACTACTTTGAAAAAATTTTAAGGTTCAAAAAATTGCAATTAATCTTATTTTTCTCATCATCTACTTTTATAATGCCAGTGAGTAAATTTTATTTGGAGATAGTTAAATGGTATGAAAATACATCATGACACAAACTTTGTTTCTGTTACTTTAAAAAACCTTTACATGGATGAAGTTCACAGTCAATACTATTTATTAGTCAGTTTGATGGTCAGGAGGCATGTATGGAATTGGAAGAAGTAGTAATTCTAGTTTTACAAGACTCTGACCAATAATCAGGTCAGGGAATCTAGTTTATTCTTTTCATAGTGCTTCGCACTTGTTTTTTTTTTTTTTTTTCTCAGCTAGTTTCCATTTTTAGAACCTAGTGAAGCAGAAGTATATTATGATTTCCAGTTTTCATATGTGGAAATGGAAGCTTAAAGAAATCAGTTGGCCTCTTAGGTCCCTTAGCAAAAGGAAGAAGTTGTTAGAATTGAGACATAAAGCTGTGATATTACCTTATAGGTTAGTTAGATTACTTAACTGATATTTCTTTATAATGGCATTATCTCGGGGTGCCTACCATGTCCACTACTGACCCATAATTTGGTGACAGAAACAGTATTACAGAAATAGAAGAGAGTTACTACAAAGGTGGAATAATATCAGATAATCCTGTTAAGCCAATGTTCTAGTGCACTTTTTAAAGTATATTCTGGGACTCAGCAGCTTTCTGAGTTGTCTCCTATATCTTAGTTTGGCAGTCACCCTTGGTTGAATTTCCTTAAGATACACCCTAATATAATGCCAGATGGACTCGATGTAAAAAATTCACTCTGTTTTGAATTATAATGCTGAGGCTGTGTATATACCCAACACGCCTTACATTTAGTTTTACTGGTTAGGAATTTTATTTTTAAGTTTGTTTTGATTTGTTTATATCTATCTGAGGTAAATGTCATGGCTGTGTACCAAAGGCGGGGGGCGGGGAGCTAAAGGAAGTATGTATATGCAGGGAATTAACAACGAAAGTCCTGTGTTGTATTGTTTCTTTGTACTTTGCCCCCATTTTTAGGCTTCTTCAAAGTAAGAATAAAGGTCTGGGTTTGAGAAACAAAGCAGACTACTAGAGAAGTATTATCCTTTTTGCCTCTATCTTTGTCCAAATCTGTCTTCCCCACTGGAAGTCCATTTATTTTTTTTCAATGTAACATAATTAATTAGGTTCTATGGAGAGTCCCCCTTCAGGCCCTGGTGGATTGGGGTCTCTGGGTCCCGCGCTCTTCTCTCCTAACTTAAAATATTGATATATTTTGATGTTCTGAAAGATCAATAGCAGGGTCACCATCCTAAAATGAGTAGAATATGTTATTTTTCTTTGTTTTATTCCTTTATATCTGTTTATATCAAATATATTTATTGATCCGGTAGTATTTTCCTTTTGTGAATTAATCAATACTGAGAGCATCTCTGCTTTGAAATAGGTAAGGAGTATTTAGGAACTATTTCTCATGTCATAAATGTTTAACACCACTGGAATGAGAGAAGGAAGGGGGCAGAATTTATTGAGTGTACAGAGGATGCCCAACGCAATGCTGTGTGCATCCATATTATTTTGCTTAGTTTCCACAACAGCTCTGTGAGGTAGGTGGTTACTTCATTTTATAACACAGAAAACTGAGGCCCAGAAGCAGTGGATTGTAAATGGTTAAAGGCATGGCTTTGGACTTATATAGTCCTCTGTTCAAATTCCTACTTTCCCATGAACTTGCTGTGTGACCTTAGGTATGTAACTTCACATCTCTAAGCTCCGGTTTCCTTATCTATAGAATGGGGATAAACTCATTTCAGTGGTCTATGGTGAGTTTAAGTGAGGCAGCATATGCAAAATGCTTAGCACACAGCTTCTGGTACTCCACTAAATAATCATGGCTGCTATTAGGGAAGCCAAGTTAGTTTTCCATTGACCCGTGACTCATAAGTAAAGGAATTTGTTTTCTAATTCAGATCTGTTTGACATTCAGGTCTTTTGGCTTGTCCCTTTTTATTACACATGTCCATTTAACAGACACAAGTATTTCTAATAGTTTAGAGTAAAAATTGAAGGAAAAAAAGCATCTATAAAGATTTTGGTTAAGAAAGGAGACCTTGTCTGTACATTAGAAGTTCTTTTTATTAGGTTTCATGTTTCTGAGTTTTATGTTTTTGGTTATATGTAAAGCAAAACATTACTTACCACCAGTGCTTCAAAGATACTGGTCATTAAAAATGGAAAAACAAAAAGCCCTCTTAATAGAGTAACTTATCCATATCTAGAATCAATTCTTCCTTAGAAAATTTGCATCTAAATTTCACCTTTTTGATGCTTCTGCTAGTACCATAAATTCTCATTTGATGATACTAACCAAGTTGTAGGCCTGATGGTTGCTAATTATGCATTTTGGAGATAATAGTTTAGGTGTTTTAAATTTAAAGTAATCTAAAAATATAATTATCACTGATAGGCATTTGATATGTTGCTATATTCTAGATTATTCATTCAACAAATACTTACAGGCTACTTTTTTTACATGCCAGGCGCATTAAGGTGAATGTCAAGGGAAGGAGAACAGCAAGCTTGTCCTCCAGGAGCTCATGCTCTAGTTTGAAAGACAGACATCTGAACAGGGCAGGATACAGCTAAACAGTGGCACGCTCAGTGTTTTAATAATTGTGAGGATTGAAGGGGATGCTAGTTCTGAAGACTTTCTAGAGGGAGAGGCTGCTTGAGCTGAGACTTATTAAATAAATAGGATATAGGCGAAAAGTAGAAGGCTTTTGCATTAAATGCTCCACAATGGGGGCTGAGAAATAATACACGTGCTGGGAAATACAAGCAGATTGGTATTTCTAGAGTGTAAAGTTGGAGTCTAGGAATTTAAGGCCAGAGATGAGAGGATTAATTCTAGAGAATTAATCAGGGCAAGATGATGGACTATCATCTTGTGTAAGAGAAAACCTGAATTTTCAAGGGAGCCAAGGGTTTTAACAAAGCAGATGATTTTAGTTTTTTGATTGACATAGATTGCATTGACACTGGCTGCAATGTGGGACAAAAGATGTGAATGGGAAGCATTCTAGAGATAGGGGCTTCTTGAACTGGCTGTTGTAGTGATTGAGTGAGAAGTCAGGAGAACTAGTGATCATGATCGTGGGGATAATAAGGAAGGGAAGGATTTGGGAAACACCTAATAGCTTAAAGTGGACAGGACTTGGATAGTAGGATGAAGGAGATGATGAAGCTCATGGTGATGATTCCTAGATTATTGGATAGGTGGCATTAGGTTCCATCAGGAAAGATAGGAACTACTGGAGCAGGTTTCCAGAAAAAGTTTTCATTTAGTTTAATTCTGGGTACAGAGCGTTTGAAGCACCTGCAGGATTTGGGAGAGGATAGCTGTCTGGCAGGTAGATGGATTAGACTCAAGTGTGAATTATCTGAATTAGAGAAATCTAATATGTAGCTTGTGGTTTGCTTTCTTTCCCTCCTTTATTACTTTGACAATAGTTTAGTATTTCTTAAAAATTCTTTCCTAAGTAATTCTCAGCATTTGATCAGTGATCTTACTTCCCCAATTGCTCCATTAAATCAAAATTCTATATTGAAATGTGTGAGCACAGGTTTTAATGAACTCTCTTTGCTTAATGGAGTGCTTTTATGCTAGTCTCAGAAGTTGGATTAGTTGATGTGATTGACTCACTGATTTTTAAACAAAATACGCCATCCCTTCTCCTTAAAGTCTTATTGTATATTTAATATCATAACTTTTATGGTTATATATTTTTAAAAATCATAAGGCTAATAAATGCTATATCCTTTAATGCCTCTAGTGCAATGATTTATCTTTATTCTATAACCTCTTTCTTAATAAATAAATATATTATTTAAAATATATAAGCAATGATTTGTTTATTAAATGGTGTCCTATTCTGCCACATTAATAGTCAAGGAATTTAATAATTTTATCAAAGCCTTTGAAAACTAATATAAATATAGAACATATATTATATATATTATTTGAAAATGATTTGGTATATACTTAATTATTAAAAAAGCTTATAATATTGTGCCTCCTGGGGTAAAATTACCTAGAGGGAAAAGTGTAGTATAGAAAACATCTTAATTAATGTATTTCTTGCCTCAAAATATCTATTATGAACTTCACCTTAAAAATGTAAGCCATGATTAACCAAGACACTGTAAAATTCCAGTGTTAATGATGGAAATACCTCATCTGAAATTTTCTGTATGTGGAGATACAGAACTCCCTAGAGAGATATTTTTCATCTTTCAAACATTGATCCGGCCAATGTTTATTAAGCACTTACTTTGTGTGATGCATTGCTGATGCCGAGGCCCAAGAAATATGTTAGTGTTTTTTTTTTTTGTAGAGAAGGACGTTATCTTTCAGTGTTGGAATGAAGTCACATTTTACTTGAGATGTTATCATCTTTTTGCATTTATGAACAAATAAGTGTGATGTGCTTGCTCATCAGGATTTATATCCATTATAAATGAATGAATTGCTTCTCACCTTTTACCATCAAGAGTTCTTTAAATGTGTGTAAATTTCAAGATGCACAATGAAACAGATAAAAATATAACCAGCTTTTAAGATAGGTTCTCATAGGATAACTTTTCCCCAAGAAAATTTTAATAATGCAGTATTTGGCTCCGAACTTTGCAAGTTTCACAACTTGATTGACGGCCCATTTAGAACAGATCCGTACCTCAGGGTTGACGCACATTAAACAAGTTTATAAAATTGATACTTAAAATCAGAATGCCAGTTTTTGCCTATATTTTGATTAAAAATAAAACAAACAAAAAACCCCGACCAATTACCATAGATCATTCCTACTGCCTTGAGCAGATCATTTTGTTCTTGTGAATTGACCTAAATAAGTAATAAGTGAAGGTCATTTAGTTAGCAAGGAATTGGAACAAGGGAGTTAGTTGTATAATTCAAATGTTTTTATGGTACTGGGCTAAGAGAGCCCGTGTTTAGCATCACAACAGAGATATATTGCCATTTGCATCATTACGGTGGAAACCCTTTGTCCAATTCTTTCTCCCCTGAATGGGCGTGGATTTGGATTCCCTAGATAGAGGTTCAGCCCACATACCTCTGGGGTTCATTTTGTTTTCTCCAGCTTCCTTGGCCTAATCCCTGCAGATTTGGTCTTTAACTTACATTACTATATATATAATCAGGTTACAACCCATTTTTGTGGGCCTAGGATCCATTCATTTTCTTTAATGTAATTTTACATTTCAGTTTTAGATTTGTTAAATGTTGATTTGTATGGCTTAACTCTATGACAGCAGTCTTGTAATAAATGCCTATAGAGGATACTCCGACTATTAGCGTAAATCCAAACTTCCATCCACAGAAATGTTGATGGGTGATGTGGCTTAAGAGGTGTTAATATCTATTATAGATGAAGATGGAAAATAGCACGGCCACCTGAGAAAGACACCTTACGTTAGCTGGGGATTTAGAAGAGCTTCTCGTTTATAGGTCAGGAGCAGCTAACATCACACCAGCTTTATGAAATCATTGAAGTAGTCTGACTACGGCAACAAAATTTTATAGAAAATTATACTGTTTTAGGTTACCTAATAAGGAAAGCTATCTTAATTATCGAGTGTGAGTTTAAGATTATTTTTCAAAGCATACAGCTTTATTTTCGGGCTACACATCGATTACAAAGAAGTGAGCTGGAGATTTTCCAGATGTGAAACTTGGAGAAAAATGACCAGGCCTCATCTCTCTCTTCATCCCTAGTCTATAATGTCATACTGGGGGCATTGGAGGAGATCAGTCATAATTTGTTGAATTAAGGAACTACTTATGGTTAGCATATTGCACATGCATATTTAAATAATGTGCTTCTGACCTATTTGAGGAAATTTGGAAACCTGATTTCCTAGATGATGAAATAACTTTGAAATCCTAACTTACTTGTGATTTTCTCTGTTTGGTTATGTATTTATTTTAACCATGTCTCACTCTAAAAAGGATTTTGTAATCTTTAGTTCAGCCCCCAAAATTGATCTCTCCTAAACAGCTCCTAATTTTTCCGATTTTATACAATCATTGTTCAGTAGACTTGAAGATTATATGAATATTTTATAGTCATCGTCAACATTGTCATTACTAATACCTTTATTTAGAGTTTGCAGTTTGAATTCCACATGCTTATAATTTTAAAATCAGTTCTCTATTACTTATTTAAAACTGCTTTTAGTAGCGTGCACAAAATGGAATGCTTCAATTAACTTTTCTTATGCACTGCACATATTTTGAGGTGCACATAATTAATCAGTGTAAAGTCACGTTCTAATAAATTAACATTCTGGGTGTCTGCACCTCTGACATTTTTGTCATTGCTCTCTTATTATCATGGAAGCTGTAGCTCTCCTTACACCTGGCTGTGTCAACTCTACCTACTTCTTACTAAGACATCAGTATGCAGGGCTTGGACATATTTTAAAATGCTAAGGTACTACATTGCTCTGTTTCCATGGAATGAACTTTAAGAATTTTCTGATTTATTTCTAAAGAAGCATAATTTCTTCTACAGTTTTATGAAACATTTTGTTATAATAATTTTCATGAATATCATTATTGTTTTGTTCTTGTTGATCAGTATAAATATTTTAACAAGTAATATTTACATTTGGAACTCAGTTTCTTTTATAAGATATTTTATAAGTCTTTTAATCAGACATGTCATTGTCTTTATTATTTAGATAATCTGACATAGATCGCCTTATTTTCAATTCAGTTATTTTTTGTACTGAAAAGTAGCATTTCTATGCTGTTTTGGGGTGACGATATATATATTTAATTACTAATTGAAATAGGTCCATTTATTTCTACTAGAAATGATTACTTAGAATATCACTTGGAAATTGGGCTATTTAAGAATTTGTAGGTATTAAAAATAGGTAAGTAGTACCTAATCATTTCTAGGTACTGCTTTAAAATTATAAATACTTTAAAAACACTGATTCTAATATTGGATTTTGAAATACTAATATAAAATTAATAATATTGTTGAATGTTTGCAAAATATTTGAAAGCAATGATAGATTTTGTTTAGATATAACTGAGAACTAGAAAAAGAAATATGAGGTATTTTCTGTGAGTCTGCTGTTTTTAAACTCTCAAAATATGAATTACATTGCCATCTGTCTGAACTATGACAGATTAATGACCTAATGACAGTTTTTGGATTCAGTTTTTTGGAAATAAAAAGCAACAGAAAAGAGACACTGCTCCCCAACAAAACACAATTTAAAAATAAATTGTTATACATAAATTGTTAATACAGTAAGACTGTTTTCAAAAAAAATTTTTGATGAATTTGAGAGTTTTAGTTGGTCTCACACTTTTAGTCCAATAACTGGTAACAAATTTGAAAAGTTTTTTTGTTTGTTTGTTTGTTTGTTTTAGCAAATCAGAGATATTATAGTTAGCTAAATGATTACTTTCATACAGCTGTATATATAGAGAAAGTGTCATTTATGTTTTAAAAATGTGTGTATGTGCATGCACACTCGTGCGTGAATGCAAAGAATAAGTAGGGATATTAAGGAAACATTGAACTATTGATAGAGTTCACTTTTGGGTATGTGAGGATAAGCAGGGTGTTTAATCATTTATTCTAAATAGTTCTGCATTATTTGGAAGTTTTACAATGGATATTAACTTGTGTAATTAAAAAAATACTACTACAGTCAGCTGTGTTCTCAAAGAAATGAAGTAAAGTAATTCTGTAAGAGAGTTGATGATAGCTCTGATTACAGGTCTAACCCTGAAATTTCAGTGATAAAGACTTAATCAAAATCCAACTGTCGTCTTCAGACTTAATGAATATTGTTTTAGATTTAGGCTGAACATAAGGTATTCTTAATTGCTGTAATATAGTGGAATGTCCAAATAGAATTATGTTTCTGAATTTTTTTTGATTGATATTCATAGCATGGGATGTTATAAAGTAAATAATGTATAAGGATATTTCTGGCAATGGTAACAAGACATTGTAGCATGATGCCAAAAGAAATCTGAGTAGAATAAGTTAAAACTTATACTTACTCTGTTCTATATGATAATTTTGTTTTATTTAAAAGAGCTTGAGTTTTCTTTTCATATTTATCAATTTAAAACTCCATTGAATGTTGCTGTTTTATGTTAAAACTTTTAAAAATACACTGTTTTTAGCAAGACAACAATAGTAGGTTGCTAATGGCAATAGGACCTGTGAAAATAATTTATATGAAAGGAAAGAGTAGAGGCGTGATGTATAGGGGACAGATAGAAGAGACATAACTCAAAAGGAAAGAAAGAATAAAAAGGGGGAACCCAGAAGTGAGGGACAAGTCTCAGAATCCTCTAGAGTTGGTAGACATTGAGGGAGGAATAGAGCAAATTAAATATAGGTTCTTTCCCTATTTTTTCCCTCCTTTCAGAAAGCATAGGTAAAAAAAAGTCTGAATTTGTTAAGTTAGTTAAAGAAGCTACCTGCTTGAATGGTAAGGAATGTAGCAGTAAGATTAGAATGGTTTCTGGTAGAAGATAAATGATAAATATTGAGATTCAGTAGACACGAGTGTGCTTCTCCAGGTATCTGAGAATCTGTGAGTGAAAGATGGGGTAGACTGGAGAGGAGACCTGCAGGCCTAAGAGTTTCAGACTAGAAAGACTGGCAGGTTGAAGGTGTGTAAACGTCAGTCATACCTAGAATAGATAGCTGTCGGAAACCAGGGGTATTGCTGCTGGCCACCTTGGACTCATCTAGTGCTTTTATTTTTTTGCAAAAGTGACTGTGTAATATTTACCATGTGTGAGAGATACTCTAACTGGTTGTGATCCTGAGTTATCCCTGATACAGTGACCTTTAATCTTAATCCTCAACTGCCTTTTCACTTCATGTGAGTGGAAATGGGTATTGGGGAATTAGGGCGACCATAGGCCTGTCAGAAACAGTAGGAACTTTCTCTGTTTTCTGCTTTTTTTTTCTTTGTCTTGGGAGGTGGCAATGAAGAAGGAACTTGATATTGAGCAGATAAGATGGGGTTTTGCATCCAGTTTTTGTTCTCTGATCTGTTGTTTTTCCATTTTCCTCCTGAAGTATCTAAGGCATGAGCCTTGAGTATTTTCAAGACTTTCTTGAGATTCTAGTCTGTCAGAGATTTAGAATTCTCAGGTTGGTTCTTACCCATTGGAACACTCTTCTAAAATTAACCTTGTGATAATACTATAGTAAAAATTTATCAGACATGAGATGAAGTTTACATGTGTATTATTGTTAAAGGAAAGGTTTGTTAAGCCCATAAATAATAAAAATAAGATCAGGGTATATATTTAATTAGCTTAAGAAAACAAACATTTTAAGCCTACTAAAAGTAACATTTTATTTGTAAGGTACTTTATATTATGCAGAATGCTTTCATATCTAATATACAATATGTTCATTAAAAGAATCTTATTATTTATTTAAGCAATATCAGAGGAATCTACTCTTCCTGGCATTACATAAGCATTTTATTGGTTACTAGAAAATAATAAACGTGTATTTTTTTAAATTACAGATTTGAATTAATTTCCTCTTGTCATTCCTCTGTAGTATAAAAAAGTATGCCCTGATATATGACAGCTGTCTGGAAAGTATCCAGCCATGTAATATGAAAAATAGAGGCATTTGTGGCTGGAGTTTTTCCAGACAGCACTTGTATTATCAAATAGACATCTAGACATCTACTTTCTTTCTTGGGGGTCTCAGTTTGTAAAAGAAGGACATTAATATCCATCTTTGCAGAGGAATGGTAAGCATTAGAAATAGTACATGTAAAGACTCCAGGATGGTGACTGATATGTAGTGAGTTAACCAGAATAGTAACTATTACTATTAGCATTTTTTGGTTGATAAAGAGAGTACGAGAAAGAACTTGAATCAAATAACTAAGAAATAGGTCCCACCAACATGTTATATCAAATAGTCAAATGGTGTTCTCAGAAGGACATGCTTTTATTTATTTTTTATTTATTTTATTATATTTATTTATTTATTTATTTATTTATTTTTAATCCCTTTTTTTAATTTTAGATACTTGTTTATTTAGGCTTAGGCATCTCCAGATTTTTTTAAAAATTTTTATTGTTGGACTTATTGGGGTGACATCCGTTAGCAAGGATTACGTAGGTTTCAGGCATACAATTCTACAGTGCATTGTCAACTTGTCGTATAATAAGGTCACCACCTAATGTGACTTCTCTTTCCATCACCATATATTTAGCTCCCCCTCCGTCCTTTCCCACCCCCTCCCCTTTCCCCCTCCCTAACCCACTCTTCCCCAAATAAACATGAAGGACATGCTTTTAGTCTGCTTTTAATCAACAAGTATAAAAAAATAAAAGGACAGAGCTTTGCCGATCAAACAAGATACCTACATCCCAGACGGGCTATTTTTGCTCTTCATCTGTCTGACAACTGTCATATGGTCCTTGTTTGAAAAGAAATGTGTGTGCAGCTATGAGGCAATTATTAATTCTGTTGTGTTCGAATCAATTACTAAAGAAATGAAACTAAAATTACCTAATTAAAGCGAATCACAAACAATCCTGCTCTGTGTGTGTGTGTGTGTGTGTGTGTGTGTGTGTGTGTGTTGGGTATAATTGAAATGGTAAATAATGCAGTTGTATAGCAATTCCCTTGAGAATGGCAGTTCAGAAGGTGTGCTTGGTGGCGGACTTGCCTGCAGGTTATGCCTCCCTCCTGACCTGGCTCAGGGACTGGCTCACTTGTTTACGAGATGTGTTGGTGAATGAATTCCCAGTATGGTTCTGAAATTTCATGAATCTCTAGACTCATGGTGCTGTGTGTCCCACAGCATGTTGCATATCTGGAATTCTGAGAACTATGTATCAGAAGCCAGCCAATAAGGTCCCCGCCTTTTTTTCTCTTACCCCGTGAATTATCAAGGAGGAAAATGGATATTCGTTTAAGAAGAACTCATAGCCGACTACATATAAACAGACTACTCATAGGTCACTTGGTTAGCAGGTGCAGAAATCTTTGTAAATCTCAAAGAGCTCATTGAAAGATACACAGTTTGCTTTACATGTCTGAGGTTTAACTTTTCTTGGGTGAGGGTTACTTTTGGCATAGTGACAGTGCAATAGGTCCTTAAAACCAAATGATCCTTTTTATCTAGGAGCAGTTTCTTCTCTAAAAACTTGGAAGCCTTTATCATTTCCCATCTTATTTGACTTTGACTCATTGACTTGTGTACATCTTATCTCCCCTCTGTGGCTGGAATCTCCTTGAGGGCAGGGAAAATGATACAGTTTCTGCAGCCCGAGGGTAGCAGACAGAGCATGACTTTAGCGCTGAACACATTTGGATTTATGTCTGGGCTGGGCTGTGTAGTAGTCTCCATTTCCTCATTTGTGAAAACGGGAAGTCTGTGCTTGTCTTTTGGGGCTGTTGGGAGGAGTAATAAAGTAACTTTAGTAATCCTTCTGTCAGAGTGCCTAACACATTTCAAGAAATAATTCAGTGACATTGGCTTCTCTTTACCACAGAAGCTGGCTAGCAAGGTACCTTGAATAAAGTAATTTCTCAATTAAGCATGTTGCCTATTAATTTTTAAATATATTATGAGTTATTCTATGTTGGTTATCATACTGGACACATGAAAGATATATCTCAGTATTCCTGTATGTTATTACTCAGGTGAATCCCACAGGTGAGATCACGTCAGTACTCTGCATGCTGAGGATACCAGGGACCAGATCTCCCAGCTAGTCTTTATAGCCACAAGGCAGTTACAAACTACATGCTCCAAAGTTAGTTCTAGCTTAGATGCTTAACTCTCTTCAGCACTCACTCAAGAAAAATACGGCTTTGGACCAAAAGCTTCAAGTGCTTAGAAACTTCACATGGCTTCATAAAAATACATCTTTTCAGGCTGATGTCACTCTAGATTCTAGAGTAGAGTAAAAAAAAAAAAACTTTAAAAGATTGAAGAGAATCTTGATTTTGTGTGTGTGTGTGTGTGTGTGTGTGTGTATACATATATACACACACTCACATATATATATATGAAATATTGAAATTCACTTTGATTCATTTTGGTCATTTGTTGGTAAAGAAGTATTGTTGAGAAAGTTTATAGTTTTAAAGTTATTATTACTATTGTTATTATTTTGACTAATGAAAATTTCTGACCTCCATGATCCAAGCTCTCTCAAATCATTACGTGGCCACTTAGTAGATATACTTGAAAATGGGATGTGATACTGCTATTGTTTTTAGTCAACTCTTATCCAATAGCTAAATCCCATAGGTCATTTAAAAACCTATGAATCAAATGGCTGTTCCTTGAAACTATACACAGTTCTGCTTATGCTAGATTGTGAGACCAGACTTCAGTTTTCTTAGAGTAATTGTGGTAATTATTACATTTGTCCGTAATTGTTTTAACAGTGCTTAGGATCAGATATACAATCTTTACAGAAGCTTTCCCACCCCCCAGTTTAGATTTGAATCTTCTCCTGAAATACTTTTTAAATGTGTCCAAGTAATTTTAGATGAGCAGTCATTATCTAGTTTTACAAATGTGTATAGTCATTCCTATAGCTAGAAGAAATTATGGCAGAGTATTTAATAGCTTGGGGAATACCAAGTCTTCTCATTGTTCACATTGTAACAGATGATCTCCTTAAGAAGTAATCTTTTTATTGTTTCTCTATCTTGGTTTTCCTTCTTTTTTTTAATGTTACAACAAAATTATATGTTATTTGGAAACTCATGAAATGTAGTTTGCTTGGCATTAGGCTCTGTAAATTAAGCCCATAATATTTAACTGGCATATATAGAAAGCAATGTACTTAAATCCTAACTGAACTGAAAGTGCTTCTATCTGTATAGTAGAAATTTAATGATAACATGTCATCTGCATTTTTATGATGAAAAGAACCCTGTGGTAGTTAATCTCCAATTTTCTGTTCACAGTTTTTGTCTTTATTGTGTGAGTGGTTGGAGTTCAATTACTGTAAAACACTTTTAGCTGCTAACAAGGTGTTTTTAATCAATTAAAGTACATTACTATCTACTCTGGTGGCTGTTCAAGATGGTAGGGACTTGCATGCTTCCCCAGATGCTTGCTTTCAAGTGTGGAGTTCATGAATAGTTTGGATATTAATATATTTTCAAAATCATATATCTGTTTGGGTACAACTCTAGTGATTGATGCCTGTTAATTGTATTTATCACTTTATGATAAAGCATTTTATTGCTTAACAGTGTTCTCATGCTTTGAACTTGGTGTTTTGACTTCTTTATTGCCTATGAGAGACCTCAGACTTGGTAATTAGTATTTATTTCCAAATGTCTCTTATAACCACCTGTTTTGATTTTCTCAATTGCTTGGCTATTGAGCTAAGAAAATCACCTTCATGTATTAGCAGCCCTTATGTCTCAATCTGTAGGTCCTTTTCTCTCTCAGTTTATTTCTTTAGATGCTGCCAATATTTTGACTTTCAGTACTGTATTTAGTACCATTTCTTTCCTCAAACTCCACATCTAGTCCATTAGAAACCACTGGCTCCTCTTCTAAAAACCATCCTGAATTTACATAGTTCTCACCGTGTCCACTCCTCCGACTTCAGTCTGAGTTACCATCATTTTTGAGTCCCCTAAACCTAAAATATTGTACAAATTTATACCTGGTCTTCCCAACTCCAGTCTTGCTCCTGCATTCCCCAGAATCCAGCCAGGAGGCAGAGCTGGACTTTCTAAAATCCAAATCAGATTATAACCACCCATTACTTTAAACGCAAGTTTTCTATTAAAACTAGAATACAATTTAAGTTCCTTTCTAAAGCCTGTAAGATCTTACAGGATGACTCCTGTCTTGGTCTTTAACTTCTCGTCTTCCATTCGCCTCCTGTTCAACAAACTCTCAAAACATCTTCCATCTTTTTTTCTCCTCGGACATGGCAAATTCATTTCCATTTGAAGGTTTTTGTACTTTCTGTTCCTTCCATTCAGAATACTCTTCATAAATCTGAGTGAAAGCCTTCTCTTCTTAACTTCATTGTTGCTCCTTGGAGGGACTTTTCCTAAACAACCTAGGTAAATTAGCCCCTCCTAGGCAGTCTACTAAATTACCATATTTTATTTTATTTTTTGTTATACTTATTTTTTGATACTTAATAGTATCTGAAATATCTAATTTATTTATTTGTTTCTTCTCCCAGTACACACTTGAGAAACATTTGTCTTGGTCACTGATACAGTCCTAACACCCAGAATGTGGCCAGGAACATAACAGATAATAAATGTGGGCTCAAGGACCAACTAAAGTCCTGTCCTTTCTCTTCCATCAGTAGAACTCAGTACACACCTGTATAGTAAACACAGTAGTTTATACTGTAATACCCATTTCAAAGCATGCCTTTTAGAAATCTGTATATTGAGGCTCAAGGTCACATGGAGAGAATATAGAAGAGCAATGATTGAAAACCTTGTTTTCTGGCTTTTGGCTAGTGTTTCTTCCTTTATGCTTATTCCTTCTTTTCATTCATTTGTTTATTTATCCCACTTATAATAAACACTGTACCTGTCTGCTCTGGAACATGCCTGTGGGTGCAGCTGTTCTCATGTTTTTGGGTGAGGCCCAGTGCAGGTGGTTAAGAGTACTGACTTTCCAGCTGTGTAGACCTGGGGTCTAGTCTTGGCTCTGCTTCTTTCCTTTAAGGTTAAATAAACCTTAGGGAATTGCTGATATTTGATTGTTTTTCAACTCTGTGACCTTGGGAATGTTTCTTGGATTTTTTACATTCAGTTCCCTCAGCTATAAATAATAACACCTATCATAAGGTTTTAAGACATAAATATAATAATTAACATAAAGCACTTAGCTCATTTTGTAATACAATGAATTGTTATTGTTTGTGGATTGTAAATATTTGCATATGATTTTTATACTTATTAGATATGGTTCCTAAGATATTACTTGAAATAGGGGTACTAGCAACTCAGTCTTAAGTTATCTCTTGCCTTGTAGAAAATGTTTATTTTTCTAACTTGATATAACATTTAGAATATTCTTTTTTATTAAACAAACAAAAAAACAAGTTTGTCAACCACAAATTTCAGTTTCATGAATCCATTATGGTGCTTCATAATTCTATTTTAATAATGGTAACTTTATTTAGCTTTTCTATTTAATTTTATATTACACTTAATAGTATTTTAATTATTATGGCTGATTATTGTAGTAATGTAATAGTCTCTTAGTACTTAGGACAGGGAATGCTTTATAAGAACAATCAAATCTAATTTCGTTAATTCCTAGTATGTTTTGGAAATACATGTTTTTTAAGTTAGTTAATTGGGTGGAAAAATTGCATGTTTTAACTTTTCTTTTTTAGAAAAGAAAGCTGATATAGCTACCCCAAAATTCTAATGGTAGATTAGACTCTAAAGAGAACATCAAAATAAGTATACTATTGATTCCAAATTACCTTTGGTTTGGACTAAGTGTCTTCTTTCCATGACTGTATGGACATAATGTAGATCAATAAGGTGTTCAGAATGGGGTTAACTACCTAGAAGGAAATGGTGTTATCTAAACCCTACAGCTGGAACATATGAGAATTAGAAACTAAATTGATTAATACTGGATCACATCATTATCCAGTGATTAAAGACTGCGAGGTAGAACTGACATAACAGGGTTTTCGTTTTCGGAAAAGAATATCTTAATTGTAATGGTGTTCCACTTGGTATTTAGTAAAAATGCAGTTCACTGAGAACATATATCGGATTGAGAAAGAGACCTCACTTCTATAGCCTAGTGGTTTGGTTCTTCACATACAGATTTGGGGAGAGCTTTGAAATTAGGATATAAAGTCAGAACAGCATGACTTTAGCTGAGGTAGTCTGTGCCTCTGAGCCCTTCTCCACAACCTGCAAGTAGTGATAGGTCTTTGACTAGTGTAACTGCCTTATTCCCCTTTTCATAGCTAATGAATAATAAGAAAAAAGTCTGCCAGGACGTGATTGTTTACCTCGCTAATAGTAATTCACAGGTGGTATGTGCTGTGGCTGTTAGAAGCCATGTCCTATAATAGCACTTGATGTAAGTAGCCGCTCACCATTCTGTATTGTGGTTGGAGCTGGAGAAAGAGAGAATTGGTCATTTCCCGGCAGATAGCAGTAAGTTTCAATTCAGTCAGAATGCTATATGTACTGTGATAGGTTTATAATTATTACCCAAAGATGGATGGTTTTTTGGTGAGTGTAAATTTGTGCAGCAGTAATCCATTAAGAAATCAATAATCATTCCATTCTGATGTGTAGTTCCTATTCACTGTTATAAATGTGCACCCAGAGCTAAAACCAATGCCTTTTTTTTTTAAATTGTAGTTGACACTCTTGGAAATAAAGGGATTTATAACATTATTTATTTCAGTCAGATTCCTTTTTCTTTGCTTGTATTTTCATGCTCCACATGACATACCTAATGAAAGGCTGCATAATTTTTAACATTTAAAATTTTTTTATTTTAATGTTTCTGTCTCCTTTTCGTCATCTTTTACATAGTATTGAATGGCAAATTACTTACCAGTTTAAAGTACCTCAGTCTTCCTTTCTGTTATATGGAGATGATTTATTACTAAATCTACGTGATCAGGAGAGTGGTAGGTTCTTTCTTTCAAAATAAAATCTTACCCTTAAAGCTATAATCTTCTTATAAAAATAATTCTAACACTTCCTTATTCCTGATACCTGCTGAGCACTGTACTAGATACCAGTGAGGGAAGCAGAGTTTATGACAGCATTGACCCTGCTTTCAGAAGAGCTAGTATTTTAGAGAGAGGTAGAAAAGACAGAAATCAGCACAAATAACATAAGGATGTGAAGAAAGAAGAAAAGTGGTGGGGGAAATGTCGACTCCGAAACCATTCATTACGTAAGTTCCGAACTGGAACTTTCATATTAGGGCATGATGGCCAGTGTTACAAAACTCTGTCATGGTTTGGGGCTCAAGAGTAGTCTAAGTAAAGATTCAAATGTAAATTTATATAGAAGCACAGTATAAAGTTAAAACAGTGGAGAAATACGAAGGCTGTCTGGAAAGTATCCAGCCAGGTACTATGAAAATTAGAGGCATTTATGGCTGGATAGCTTTCAGACAGCTCTCATATATAAAATGAAAAATAAAAGGCCCAGGTAATCCCAGGCCACAGTTTCTCCTATTACCAGTTTCTTAATTATTCTTCCATACTTTTTTAGTTTTTACTAGTGGGTTCATTATAGTGCTAGTTCAGCTAGTATATAGATTTTCACATCTATTGGGGGTGCCAAAAATATATATACACACATTTTAAGAGATGTTATCTATGTATTAATTTTTGAAGTTGACTTGAATTATGGTAGCAATGACATTCGTTCAAAAGATGGTGTTAATCAAGTGAATGCTATTGTCACCATGTGACAGCAGAACAGTCAAAGAAAACGTTGGTAGCATGGTTATCCGTTGTCATTTGAGGAGTGCAAGTCCATTTTGAAGTGGTATTTGAAATTCGAGAACATTGTCTGAGTTTCCCCTACATTCTCCTGACTTAACACCCCTTGACTTCTACCCAGGGGGTATCCTAAAGGGTGTGGTGTACTGTAGAAAACCAGCTGCCCTGGCGGTACTTGTGGAAGACACTGAAACAGCATGCACTGCGATACGAGTGGACTCCTCAGTCAATGTGGCTCAAGCAGTAGTTCTCTGTAATTAGAAGTGTCTGGGTGCTGATGGTACCCACTCTGAGCACCTCTTGTAATTGCAGAAGTCAAACGTGATTTATATTCATCTTTTGTTATTGGTATATATTGAGTATTACAATTTTAATACAATTTTCTCCTTTCTTAAAATGTGTATACATGTTTTTGGCACCCTCTGTAAATACATATTTTTTCTTTTATTTAAATGCAGGCCGGATTGCACTGTGCATGCTGACTTGTTGTTTGATTTTGTTGTTTTTTTTTTATATCAACACTTTGTTCTTGGATACATATAATTCCATTATACATTGGAGATACGGTGATTTATTTATCTAGTCCATCACTGATGAGCAATAGGTTTGTTTCTGGGTTTTTGCTTTTACATAAGCAGATTTACTGTGACTATCCTTGTCCATCCATTTACCTTAGCATGCATCCTTAGGGTTACTTGGCTGCAGATTTACTATGTCGAGAAATCCATCCAGTGACCATTTGGCCAGATAAAAGTATGGTCATATTGCCCTTTGAAGAAGTTACTGATTTGTATTGCAAATAGTTTGTAAGTCCCTGTTTTGTTACCTTTGACAACACTGAATTTTATCAAGTTTGGCTAATCTGATAGGGCAAAATAATATCCAGGGATATTTGACATTTCTGAGTTATGGTTACTTAAACATTATTTTATTGGTGGGAATGTTTGGGTTTAATTTCTGTCTTTGAATGCTTCAGCATTCAAGATAAATTATAAAGTTAAAACTCTACTAAGAACTAGGAAATGTAAGAAATAAGTTTTATTTGGGGTCTGTGTTTTGAGGAAAATTTAATAGGAGGCTACTGACTTAACATTATTTGATGTTAAGTAAAAACTTCCAAAGATTAAATATTCTACAACAGCAGTGTCCAACCTTTTGGATTCCCTGGGCCACATTGGGAGAATTGCTTTGGGCCACACATAAAATATACCAACACTAACAATAGCTGATGAGCTAAAATAAAGGTAAAAAAAAAATCTCATAATGTTTTAAGAATTTGTGTTGGGCCCCATTCAAAGCCGTCCTGGGCTGCAAGTTGGACATGCCTGCACAATAGAAGATGTAGCTTTTATTCCTGTATCTGCTTCTATTTTATGGGTTCATCTTGATACATCACCTAGGAAACTCTTCTAAGGTATTTAGTATAGCACTTCAATGAAGTTCAACATTAATGAAATCTTAATTGTTATACCATGAAACCTGGCTATCCATGTAGCAGCAATTCTTTTAAGAAAAGAGTATGTAACTAATGAATAGAAGTAGCAAACAATACAGAAAGAAAAATAAGGCTTTACTTAAAAATTATTTGATTAATACATTTAAGATGCTAGCTGAGGGACAAGGGATACTTCATGTAAGGTGCAAGGAGGTAAGGAACTGCCTGTGTCAGACTCTATTTCTCCTTCTTTCCTATTTGAAGACTCGGGGAACTCTCTGAGTCTGTCAATTGATAAGCAGGTTTAATTGCCTGCAAATTCACAGGTTAAGTAAGCCTTCTCCTGAGAGAAGCTCACATCTGGTACTCTTTTTGTTTTCTTGTATACATTTTTAGGAGACTACTCTGTTTGGAATCACATTGTGTTTGCTCACATAGGAAACTGAAATATACTTGAGATCAGAGAAGATTCTTTGCATGACTGATAACTTTTTTCATGAGCAATTACATATCCAAATAAATGTGTTCTGTACTTTTGTAGTTCTCGGTCTGTCACAGTAGCTAGAGTTTTGAGGCCTGTTAAAGAATATGCTAGAGGTCACCAAGGACCTGGGCTTGTTCTTTGACTCAGAGAGTATCCTGAGGGTGAGCAAATTATACCTCTTCCCTCTCTGCCTTCTCCAGAATGGCGGTTTGAGGACATGGCTGATTCATCCTATGCTTTTTGCCCATAAAATCATATTTAAAAATATCGGGCTTCCAAGTTCTCTTCTGGGCTGTGTATGTGTGCACGTGTGTGTGTGTGTGTGTGTGTGTGTGTGTGTGTGTTGTGTGTTGCTCATGTCATTCATCTCATCAGCATGAATAACCCTGATGAATCCAACACTGACTTGGAAGTGACTGCAGAGGTCATTTAGAACAACTTCCTAAACAAAGCAAGAGTATCCTTGACAGCACGTGTGACAGGTGGTCTCTGGCATTTCGCTTGACTGCTTTTGTACTAGAGGAAGCAAGCTCACTGGTGCATTGTGGATCAGCTTTGCTGCTTAGAAAGTTCTTCCTTATATTGAACCCTCATCTGCTTCTCTGGAGTGTCACTGCTTTGTACTAAGACACAAACTAAATATCTAAGGGGAGTTTTACATGTTCTGTTTTTTATCAATGCTTGTAGATTAGGTTTTCATGTAGGTTTTTAGAGTTTTGTATTTGCCCTGTCTTTAAAAGGTTATCACAATTTCTTCTTCAGAATAATGCCACAGGTGTCATGCTTAACATTTATATCTAGTCTCTTTCCATCTGTGCCCAAATAGCTACAAGGAAACCATCTAAGTATGGTTAAATAACAAACAAAAACAAATTATTACAAAAATAAGTCCGACTTTATTTTCAGTAATTCACATCATAATATCACTTTTGGTTATTTTACCCCTAAATAACTTGAAATCTTTTATTTAACAATTCAGATTAAATTATAGTTAAAATGCTGTTTTGCGTGTTTTGAAAACAGAAATCCATTGATTATGTTGTCATTTCAAATGCAGTGAAAAATTTTGGCTTTGTGCATAGACTTTTTGAACAATTGCTCTGTTATTCTAAAACTTGATGCTTGGAGACTTAGAAGTGGGATTTAAAAGTAAAGAGGGATATAGAGAGGTATTGAAAAATTATATGCAGGAAATGGGGTAATCTTTCAGGGATTCATTTAGCTTTTGGATGTGGAACCTCACCAGAATTTTCCAGCTGAGATTTCTGTGACAGATACCTAAGTGAAAAGGATAATATGGAGTCCCCTGACAGGGGTTCTGGGCATCCACATTTGTTTCCCTGAGGACATTTGAATTGGCTCCTGACTTCGTATTCCTCCCTTGCCTGAGTTGCAGTTTTACTGTGCCTTTATTGCATTTACTATTGTAATTGGATATGGAATTTTGCCGGGAAGCATATATTTCAATATGTGCACCTTAGCAATCTAAATCATTAGGCGGGTGACTCACTCACATTTAACAGGGAAATTAGCTGCTTTGTCTTTGTGTGAACATTTGGGGAGGGGCTGACACTAGCTGCAGAGACTTACAGTTTTCCAGATCATCTGTGGCAAAACCTAGCCGTATGGAGAGTGGGAAGCTCTCATGATTTCCAGGCTAGGTTTTATCAGATATGTCTTTGCGTTATTTTGGAGAATTTTCTATAGGGGATTTACTGGCTGATAATAGGTTGGCTATATGTTTAGGAAATGTATTAGCCCATTCAGTTCTGTTACTGCTTTGATGAGGATGCTTCAGCAAGTTCACAGAGTACCATTGGGTCCCCTGTCATGCAAGGGACATTATGAAGTTCTCAGGAAAGAGTAATTTTTACAACCAGGTTATTTTTAAAATAGTTATACGTGTGTCATAGAGCCTTGTGTCCCAAACTTGCTTGATCGTAAGAATCATCTGAGATGCTTGTAAAACTAGAAGTCTAGACCTCACCCCAGGTGTACTTAATGAGAAATTTTAAGGAAGGAACCTGTGATTTTGATGATCAGGCAAGTTGAGGAAACAAATGCAGGCATAACTCACTTCACTGTACTTCACTTTAGTGTGCTTTGCATACATGGTGTTTATTACAAATTGAAGGGAAAGCCATTCATCAGCAAAAAGATCACAGCTGGCTTTATTGTGAGACTTGCTTTATTTGGGTGGTGTGGAACCGAACCTGCAGTATCTGTGAGGTGTGATTGTAGTATTTATGCAGGTAATTGGACAGGACTACATGGGGAAGAAGATAGCGGTTGCTCTGTGGAACTAGAGAATCACAGCATGTTACCATCAAACACTAAAATGTCCCTTACTTTCCAGTGATGGTATGATAATATGACTGAACTGTGTCTTTAGGGTTTGCAGGGGATGGAAGGAAGGTGGAGGTTGCTCTTTAAAACAAAAAAACCCTCTAAAAATGTAAAGATATGTTACTTTTTTTTTTTTAATTACAGTAGGCAAAAAGTCTTTACTTTTATTTTCTCTTTTTCTTTTCCTCTGCTTTCCTATGGTCCCTTTCCTTTTTCTTAGCCTTCCAGGTTATATTGTTTTGGACATTTTATAAAACCATGTGCAACATTTGTACACTGCATTTTATGTGACTGAATATCTTCTCTCTCCTCATCTCTGTCAGTTATGTTTCTTTGGCCTGTTTGCGAAAAATAGACACACGTTCCTGTTTCAGCCAGGGAGCTTGTGCGTCTGTTGACACTTCAGAAATAATCAGTTTAGATTTCAACAGCTGATTAGTGCTCAGTTTTAACCAAACTGAGAAGGAACTCTTAAGAATGGTAACATATCATTTTACTTAGTTGTCTGTACAGAAATGTAATAATAATCATTTTAAAGCAGTGCTTTGGTTAGAAAAGCCTTTTGCTATAGTTATGTTTTTCTTTATTGTACCTCAAAGAAGTTATCAAAACATGTAGTGACCAATCTGCCTAGAGTAGTTATTCCAAGTGTTATCACAAAAATTTCAGTAGGTTCCTTTCATTTAACAGCAGCTCTGAATGTTAGAAAGAATATTGGTGGAATTCCAGGCACATCCTATATGATCTGCTAAACAGTTTCACAGGGACTCTAACTTCCACATTGAATTACTACTGAATGTAAGAAATAGAGCTAATGGTATCAGTGTGGCACCCAAGTACTGATTTGCCTAAGATAGGAAGCCGTATCCCCATGAGCTGGACCCAAAAGGAAAGAAGAGATGCATGTTTTAGATGCACTTGTGCAAACACTTACCTGGTTGACCTTATATTTCTCCAGTAGTCCGTGGAAATAGACTAGAAATAGAATGAGAGAATACAATAGAATCTATAGAAATAATACAGTAGGTGGAAATAGAAAGCATAAAAGTGATTTATAGAGTGAATCCTATAAGATAATTATCTAAATCAATTATAGAGTATTCATTGAATACTTACTTTATGAAAAATGCTGTATATAAGATAAATAAGAATGACATTTAACTTAGAGGAAAAAAAAATCAGTATCAGTTCATTATTTCAGATGTGACTTTGATACATTCAACAAACACAACAGAGCTTCCCAATTGTAATCCATCTATTTTAAGGCAGAGGATACACTGATTATCTTAGGAAGAACTGGAGGTCATCTACCTTTCAGTTATGTTCATAGAATTAGTAATTTCCTTTTTGTAGTCTTTTCTGCTATTTCTGTAACACAGATCTGTCATTCCCCTTCCTGAAAACCTTTATGACTTTCCTAACCTATGGAGAGCTACTACAAGTTGTATTACCTATAAAGTGCTTATAAGCTCTTTAGTGTTTTATACTACACACTTTATTAAATAACACAATCTATCATTTTATCTTCACCTCCTGAAATTCCCTTTCACATAGACCATGTTTCAGTCACAGACACTTGCCATGTTTTTAACATAAGTTCTTGGATATTGCCTTATCTTTGCATAAACCTCCCTCTTTTCCTTGAATTTCTGTCGCTTTTTCTCATCCAGGCAAACCCCCAATCCTTCTTAATGACCACATTACTGCTTCTTTAAAACTTTAGTTACTCCCCTGTATTCCAGTAGCACTGATTGTGTATGTATCTCTATTATAGTATTTACTGCATTCTCTTGTTACTATTTTATGTCTGTGTCCCATGTTAGGCTTTGAGAGCCTCCAAGGCAGAGTCTTACTCATCGCTGTGCCCGCACTCTTGCCACTGTACCTGCCACAGAGTAGGTACACGCCTGCCCAGTGTTTTAGAAACAAATGAGTTAGGGAGAGGAAGCGGCCTTTCATGAAAGGGTGGGAGTAGGGGCTGCCTTTGAGGAGAGGGCAGTGGAGGTGGCTTCCTTAGCTAGGGGGAAAGAGAGAGAGAGAGATCCAGCAGTAAAGGCCAGCTTCAATCTGATTTCGCCTGCTCTTACGTGAACAGGATGCGGTAGGGGTCCGTCGAGGGTGGCGGCCTCCGAATCCACAACTGTGGAGATAAGACTCCCAGCACTAAAGCTCCTTGCTTTATGGCTATTCTTGTCATTTGGTGCTAGCCAAGATGGGTATGTGTGTAGCTGGGCCTCACTGTAGTTAGAGTATTAATAAGCAAAATTCCAATGGACTTCCTTCTGTGTGTCATCTGCGACAGAATAATAACAGTGGTACACCCTTTCTTCTTTGTCCTCCTCATATTTCTTCTCTCCCACACTTTCATCTGTCCTGTTTGTGCTGGCTCATGGTTTTAGACTTCTAATGACACTTCCTCTGGCTAAGCCCAGAGAAATTTGTTTCAGCTCTGTCATTTGCCCTTTGTCAAGCTGACCTATTTCATTAAAAAAAAAATGAGGTTGTGGTGGGAAGAGTACTTAGAATGCAGGAAGGGGCATGCCACCAGTGCCCCAGCAAAGGTTTTGTAGATAAGCCTGGCTTTAGTGAACTATATGAATTGTCTTTGGGCCCCTTTTGCTATCCTTTTTTCTTTCTTCACACTCTCCTTGAGAAACCCACTTCCCTTGTGGTGCTTTCTTGCTACTTCTCTGTCTCAGTCAGTCCTGCCTTCCTTTTAGGGTTGCGTGATTCTGATATTGTCACCACAATCCCTCTTCGTCCAAATCAGTAACCTGGTTCTGGCACTAGGAACCCTTTTTGATTTCTGTCCCATCATAGAACAATTTAAGTAAACTCATTCAGATGAGATGTTAGGGAGTGACATAATTTAATGTATTACTGTTGTCTTGTAGTATATATGCTTTACTAGAGGCTTTTCAAGAAATGGAAAGTCTCAGATTGTTGTAATAAATTTCTAATAGTGGGAATTTCAGGCACCACATAACACTGGAGAGTATGGAGGAGAAAACAACTGTTATTCGTTTTCTGTCAAATTAGTAACATTAAATGAACTTCTCCCTGCCCAGAGGAAGTAACAGCCCTGAGTTGAGACATTTCTTTTTCATAAGTGAGACTTTTTTTTTCATAAGTACAGAATATCAACATGAAATACTAACTTTGTGGTTATAAAAGTATTAAATATTAGGATCTGGAAGTGACTCCTTGGGCATTCTTTGACCCCATGCCAAATAATTTTCAGTGGGGTAAGGCTGGGTGGCATCTATAAGCCATACAACGCTTGAGCTAATAATAAGATTTGAAACTACCTTTTCCATTTTGTTGAAATTCGTATTGTTTACTTTTGTTGTAATACCCTGCATAAGGAACTCTGATTATAATTTTATAAGTACTGAACATATTTCCCATGTCTTTGGGTTCTGCCTAAGTATACACTTGATAATCTCAGCCCAGAGACCTTCACCGAGCCCTCGTCTGCGGGTAAGCAGTGTTCAGGCATATGCAGTGTGCGAGAGGTGAGCTCACTTCATAATTTCCACACTTGTCAAAACCCTGCTGTGGAAAAGGATTGTTTTGATAAAGCCCCTGTAAAACCACAGCTTCTAAATATCTGTAAAGAATAAAACACCACAGCTATAGAAGTATGTTTTGTAAAAATATCCCAAGCTTTTCTAATTAGATATCCAGTGCCTTGGTCTAAGGAAGGAGGGGAAACACGATCAGCTGGATGACACAGAGCAAGAACTCCTTATAACGTAGCAGGGGCTGCTTGTTATAAGCAGTGGCTTGTTATGAGCCACTGTTCTTATTGAGTGTGTGTTGGCTCTATATGCTGATTATGGTGGTGGTTAAGATAATATGGATCTTTCTATACGTATTGTAGAACTAGATGCAAAAGGAGAAAGAAAGCTCAGTTTTCTGTATGATAATTTTAAAAATAAAATGATGGAATAAAGGAATGTACTTTTTATTTGAAACCATAGTAAAATGGTGGTTAAATTTTCAGAATAACTGATGATAATTTAGTTAATTTGACATTTATATGATTGATAGTATTAATTGTATTATGCACATGAACTGTTTATGAAGAAATACATTTTAAATAAAAAAATCAGAATTTGAAGTATAAATTTTCCCCGTATAGCCAATAGTGGGAACAGAACTATGGCAATTAGAGTTCTGGTAGTGGTGATAAATGTCATTACAGTGACTGCAATGCTTGAGGTGGGGCTCGGATTGAGAGTTACAACATGATTGACTAATAGTTAAGAAGAGACTCTGGCTTTAGCAGATTAGGGGTCTTGACGATGGGAAGCGATCAGTTCCTTGATGCACCTAGCATTTTGTACATAGTAGGTGTTCAATAACCAGTGACTAGAAGGTGGGGCCAAGGATCTGCCTAAATTCAAATCCTGGCTCCACTTACAGCTGTGTGACCTTGGATAAGTTACTTATTAATAACTTCTCTGTGCTTCATCTCCCAGTGCCTTATAGATTGTGAAGAACACCTGTCTCATAAGGCTTTTGGTAGGATGAAATGAAATAAAGCATAAAACTTTTAGTAGAACTTGGGGACACCGAGTAAGTGATCCTGTAGATGTGAAAAGGTACCATTAAATAACTATAGGAAGAATGGCGGTATCTCCTGGGGCTTTCTGTGTTAGGTAGACAGTATCGAATGATGTTGACTTATTTACACATTGGTTTGTTTTTTGGGATCAGGAGATTTATGAAATTATTATATTTGGGGGGTACAGCATAGAACCCTCAAATGTCTAAATTTTTAATGTTTGTTTCTTTCCTTTTCTATATACTTTTAATTCTGAACTTTTTTTCCTAATGAATTTTACTTAAATGCCATTGAATAAAAATGTTTGAGTATACCAGTTTATCATATGAGTTAATTTTTTTGGACTGCGATTATTGGATGTGAAAATGATGATTTTAATAAATCAAATATTAATTATAAATTTAACTTTAAATGTCTTTAATGGAATGAATGCAGGTTAATTGAGAAGAAGAAAGTATGTATAAGTAACAGAAAGAAAAACTCATAATCTCATAATCAGAACCAATTACTGCAAAATAATAATAGAAATTCTAATATAGTATTTACTGTGCATCAGGCATTGTTCTAAGTGCTTTGCATATAGTAACTTATTAACAACTCAAAAATATTTACAAGTAATTTTTTTATTCCCAGGTAAACCTAGGATGGCTGGGATCACATAATAAAAATTGCTTATGATATGATTGTTTTTTCCCAACAGTATACATCCTAAACACTGTTTCATGTTACCAAGCACATATATATACATTATGATTTTTGCAACTATAGAGTATTGTATTTTGTGGTACCGAGCATAATGATACGTCTTTTGTGTTCCTGTAGCCAAGGAAGATTTACAACTTCAGATGTTGGTAATATGACTTTATTTTTGTTTATTGACCAGAAAGTCAATAAAGTATCATCTATTATTCTTTCTTATTAAGAGTTTCAGGCAGTGCTTTGGTGTTATCTAAGAGTTTTACCCTGCTTTTGTGTACCTGCTCTACAAAGTAAGAAAGCTCTGCTGTTATACAGCTATTTTTTTTCCCCATCATACGCCCAAACAATTGATTCCAAGATAGGTATTTCTTTCCTAAAATGTTTTAAAGTAAAATAAGATCTAAGTATTTATTATGCTGTTTAAGTAATTAGACTTTCTTGGTTTACTGATCTTTGGCATGTAGTATAGAAATTACCTTTTAGTTTTGATGGAAAAACTTGGTCTAATACCAATTATGACTATTCTGTGATAGTAAATGGGACATATTTGTTGAGATCCACATGGTTTGAGTCATACAATGCCTTCACCTATCCCTTTAATTTATTTTTAAGGCAGGAGATGAGAGTGATGGATTGGTTTCAGGGTGTGAACACCAGTCTCTGATTGTAATTTGGGAGATATGTGGATCTGAAGTTGATGGGCAGGCTGCCTGGTTAGCCAGGTGAGCTTCCATTATCTCAGGAACCTGTACCGATTAGTCTGCTATCATATCGAGAGACCTCACTATGAACACAAACATTTTCCCAGAGCAGCAGAGAAAGAAAAGGAGATATTCCATCAGAGCTTTAATTCTTCCACTGTGTCACGCCTGTAGAGTTTTATCTAACCAATAGGATAGCATGTTTATTCAGGCTGCAACTAGAAGTCTTACTTTCCTCTCCCATCACCATTTCCCTTCCTCCTACCTCAGATGAGGTCCAGTTCATATCTAATGCCTAAAAATGTACACTTTTATTTTCCTAGGCTAATGTTTTACATAAACTAAAAGTTTCATTATTGAATATAGAGACTGGAATTAGATAAGACCTATATAGCAACGTGAAATATGATTTCTCATAATGTACGTGATTGTATATGTTTATTATACAGCTTTTCCACAGCTACTGAGCCATAGCATTATCTAATTTATCTGTGATTTTTGCCTCCTTAGAGCCCAATTGAAATGGCTTTTTTGCAACTTTTAAGAGTTAATATGCATTTGCTTTAATCCTAGAAAGCTTTTCCTGCATAGGTTTATGGTTTAGTTTCTTAAGAGGCTTATGCTTTGATTAAAGTAATAATAAATTAGATGCACTGGAGGATCAGATCTTCACACCTTTTGGGGGACTTTTATGGGGAATTTCTTACCTGATTTTCATATACTCCTTTATATACTTTATGAATGTATTCTGTTTGTACAATGATGTACATCACATAGTCAATTAATATAATCATTAATGGTTACATTTTTCACTTCCATCCAACAGTAAATCAGTGGGGGAAACATGAAAGTCAAAAACAAATAAAAAAACCCCAAACCTATTCTTTCTTACTTAATATTTTATTTTATGGAAATAGTCTTTTAAATTTTTCTTTAGCAATTACATTTAAGATCTGTCAAAGTAAAACTATCAGAGTACTTGTTAGTAAAAAACCCCAAGAGTTTTGTTTCTACAACACATCTGGGCGCACACACACACACACCTTTTTATTTTAGAGGAAGATTAAATTTTAGATTTTTCTGAAGAAGCTAAAGATACCATATTTTTTTCAAGAAATCTTATCGTTATCATTAGCAAGTATAAGCACTGAAAATATATTAAAATTTTTCAGTTGGCTGTTTAGGTGAACCTGAACTTTGGAGTTGGTATCAATATTGAAGGAATTCGGGAAGTCATTGATGGACAGAGAACACGGCTGTGTTAGGCAGGACTGATTGCTGTGGGTATGTTAGGAGGAGGGTGGTGGTGCAGTTTCAGTGGGAGATAGCTATTCTGTTAGCCTGCTAGCACTTGTCATCGCTGTGATAAGCGTAAAATTATCCATTTAGCTTTGTTTCTATCAAACGTGTATACCCTGCCCCTCCTTGCTGAATAGAGGCCAAATTCAAGAATATAATTCTAGTCAGATTTAGGAGCGTGCTAAAACCAAACAGAATGAACACCCTCCTCCATCCTTCTACCACGCTTAGAAGAAAAATATGTGCTGAGTGTCTATAGGTACAATTGGAAAAAAGAGAGAGAGAGAGAAGAAAAAGCAAAACTTCAACAGTGAGTGTACTTTCAAACATGACTCCTCTCTTTGTTTTCTGGAGAAATAGACATTTGCATAGTTAGGGGATTTCTTGAGATTGTACTCTAAATTAATGTAGCATGTTTACCAGAGAGACTAAATATTAATATAATTTGATAGGTATAGTGGATAGATTCCAGTATTTACGGAACAGTGAAATTATGTCTAATAAGCACCTATTCTTTATTGGCTCTAAAATTTACTTTGGAAAGGCCCTGAAATACAGGAGTGAAAGAGGAAATTAGATCACTCTTTCCACCAGGCTGGATTTCAGATGCTTATACACCTAAATATTGTAAAAAGTAGGATATTTTCTGCCCACCATTTCAGACAGAATTAGAGTTGTGCCATCATGTATTTCCTGGATTTTGCTTCATTACAGCTGTGCCAGGAGACAGCGTGGGTGTAGATTAGCCTTGGTGGATAAAATAGACTGATTTTTCTATTATTGTGAGAATGATCACTGCATACCTATTGCCTTTCATACAGATTTTTTATCATGCGCTTATCTCCACTTCACTTTTCAATCCTCTAAGAATTTGCATAGAAATTTGGAGAAAGCACTCTCTACTCCTTAGGAGGATGTTGTTCACCTCTCTTAGTGCCACCAGCTTCTCCACTAAGAGTTCTGATAAGAAACAATGAACCCATGCATTCTGGGAACTTGGTCACTGAGTTCTGTATGACATCCCTGGAGTTATGTTGAGGGTGCTGTTACTTATTTCACTTCTCAATCAGAAGCAGTAAGGAGGAGTGACTAGACAATAAGCCAGAAAGTTTTCATAAACATCTTTAAGAAACATGGCATAAAAGTATTACTTTATCCAGTTGCCCAGATTGAAAATCTAAAGCATAAGACTCCATCTACCAGAAATAATTACATTGTTACTGTGAATAATTAAAAGGTATATAATTAAGAGTCATATGTGGTAAATTATGATTTTTTAGCATGCTTATTGGTTTCATAAAGCCCTTAAAAGGATTTATGTGCACCGGTATATAAAGGGAGAATAAAACAGAAACTTTAATGCATATTTAATTCAGCAAATAGTTATTGATTATCTTCACAAACTTGGAAGGGAAGACAGGGTCCATATCAGACATGTAAATCATATTGGAGTGTTCATAATTATTTTTAATAGAAGATAAAAAGGTTTTTTTAATGATTCTTTTCTCAGTTTCTATATTTTAGGGATGCTGTTTTTATTTTGTAGGACCAAGGGGAATATTTTTATCAAACCAGTCAAATTTATTATTGAAACATGCACTTATAAGTATTGACTCATTTACTCTTTAGAAAACCCTACGAGGTAGATGCGATTGCCTTGTCATGTGGATGAGATGGGGATATACAGTTAAAAACCATTAAGAGTTAGAGCTATGATTCAAAGCTATGTTTTGTGGCTCCAGAATCCTTATTCCTAGCTAATAATGACAGTATTTCCCAAACTACAGATTGTAATTCATTATGGGTTAGAAATCAATATAATATGCTTCAACTAGCACTTTAATAAAAATGATATGGAAAAAATATTAGAATATAAGACATGTAGGCAGTATAACATGTGTAATACATGTATTTTATGAAATGATTTTTTATAAATATGCACATATATTTAGATACACATAGATGTACATATATATTGAACTGCAATAAAACAATGTATTTGTGGTTGTGTGTCTAGGTCAAAAAACTTTTGCAAGCCACTGAACTACACTATAGAGTCACGCAGTGCCTTGAAAATAGTTAGGTGTCCAGTAAATCTTTATTAAGTTTAATTATATATTGTTAAATTAAAAGAAAACCTCACAGAGTGTTAGGCTAAAAGGCTTCTGCTGAACATATAGTTTCCCTGTGAAATAAGACTGGAAATGTTAGTCACTCAGTTCCTAATCAATAGAACTGTAACAGTCTAATATAATCAGTTTATATCTAATCCTCAACCTAAATTCAAATCATCCTCTCCTAATTTTTCTAGTTGTTAAGTTTTTATTGCTTTAAGATTTGGACTTTTGTAGAATACTGTCAAATAATTATCATAGTCCAAAATAAATGGTGATTCATGAAAAAGAGAAGTTAACAATCTAGAGTCCATAAAAGTAATAATGCATTATCAAAAAGTGTTTATTTCAGCAATGCAAAGATGGTTCAATAGTAGGAAATATACTAATATTTATCATATTAAAATAATGAGAAAAATCATATGCTTATCTCTGTAGACACTGAAAAGACATATGATAAAAACCATTTTTTATACTCAGTAAAATGGGATTTAAAGGAGACTTCTTCAGTGGGATAAAATATATTCACCCTCAAAACTATTATGATTGATAAAAAAATACATGAGGCATACTCACTAGTATCAGAAATAAGAACAAATTTGGCTCCCTTCCTTCGCTGCTATTTAATATTGTGCTGGAGGAAATTGTCAATGCCATTAGATAAAAGGAAGAAAATAAGGTATAAAAATGGAAAAGGAAGCGATAAAAACAGTCATTATTTACAGATGATAAAATTTTATATCCACAGTCCTCAGAAAATCAGTTGAAAATGATTACAAACAACAAATTAATTCAGTAATAGGAATGTTCAAAGTTACTATATATTTCACTTAACTCTATAATACTTATAGTAAAGAATATGCACAAGAATACTTAAAAATGGGAAAAGGCATTGTATTATTTGACATGTAGATTCCACATCATCCATATCTCATATTGGACATCAGGAACTGGAACAAAGATTTAAATGAGAAAGATGAAACTGTAAAAGTAGTAGAAGAAAATATGAATTCCTTATGGTCTGCGAATGGAGAAGCCCTTTTTAATAAAATTCAAAATCTAAAAATCAATTAGAGAGGGTTAATGTATTTGAATTTATAAAACTTTAAAACTTCTACAAGGCAAATAACATGAGCAAAACCAAAAGATAAATAATTTGGAGGTAAAAATGGCAGCTCATTACGAATCATCTAATTTCCCTAATAAATAGCAGCTCCTACTAATTGATGAAGAAGACTTAATGAAAATTTGGTTGTCCTGACACATAGTCTACAGAAAAATACCATTGGATTTTACGCATATAAAGAGTTTCTCAACTTCATTCAAAATAGAGGAAATCTAAAAGTACACCGACAGCATTTTTTAATCTAATACATTAGCAAAATTCCAATGTAATAGCACACTCGGTTGACAAGGCTAACAAGGAAATGAGGATTTTCATACATTGTTGATGGGAATATAACTTCGTATAAATGTAAATGGAATAAATGCAAATGAACTTTGAGTTAGTATTCGTATTTCTACAAATTTATAGTGTATTTGTAAAATATTAAACATACAAATTTATTCATGGCTACATTTTTAATAACAAAATATTGGAAACGTTTTGCAGGTAATGTCCATCGGTATAGGAATGATTGAGTGAATTAGGTACATCAATGATGGAATATATGTAGGTGTACAGAAAGTGAGGAATTTTTTGAATATGGGAAGATAAGATATATTGGTAACCTAAAAAGGGCAGAATAAAATAAACCACATTTGTGCAAAAAAAGGAATTGCTAGTAGTTATATTAAAAATATTGGAACATACATACAGTAAATCAATAAGCTCTTTATTTTGGGGGTACATAGGTAGAGGGTGGAGGCAAGACTTTTTATTATAGAATTTTTTAAAACAGGACTTTTTATAATATGCCTTTAAAAATTTTTGTGAACTCTGCAACTATATACCTATTCAACACAACAAAAAATTAAAAAAAAAAAAAAAAAGGAAAGAGAAGATAAACACTAAAAATAACAAATGAACCACATCACTCATTGTTAAAAACCAATTGCACAAAAATCAAGACTGGAATTCATCATAAAAACTACTATACATTGTTGTATAATATAATATTCAACTCTGAAAATTATATCATTAAAAATATTTATATTATATTCTACCTTGCTTATGCTCATCTCTTTGGCATATCCCTGAAGAGAATAAGATGCAGTTATTAAAAATCAGGTGCTAGAAAGATTATGACGGCATAGGAATTTTTCAAAATACAGAAATTTCAAAGCCTGCACAAGCTTATTTAGTAAGATCTTAAATTGTCAATAAAACCATATGTAAATGTATGTGTATTTCATAGAGAAAAGGTGAAAAGGATATATGTCAAATGTTAATAGTGGTCATCTTTGAAAGTTGGCATTTTAATATTTGTTCTGAATCCTTTTCTAGATTTTCACATTTTCTCCAATGAACATGTATTGCTTTTATACAGAGGGCTGTCCAGAAAGTATCAGCCATGTAATGTGAAAAGTAGAGGCATTTATGGCTGGAATTTTTTCCGCACAGCCCTTGTATATAAAAAAGCAGTGTGTTTTACATATACTTTGAAAATGGATTTTAGGATCAGTAGAATCTAAATAATATGTACCTCCTAACAAAACAAAACAAAACAGTTCAAAGCTGCATTAACTTTGTTAGTGGAACGTTATTCCAGAAGAGTAGAAATTGGCACCTGAAGCACTCTTGGCACTTTGCGTATTGAGGAGGGGTTTATTTTGGTAAAGTAACACTACCACTGTAGCCTCATGGCTACTGCAGTAGGATCAGATCTCAGGTCACACCAGTTCAGTAGCTCAGCATGTAGCTCAGCTCTCTGAAATTGTGGGCCACACTTAGGGTTTTTGAGAAGGTGATCCCTATGTCTCTTCATGCATGTACATCTGCTTCTTGAGACCAAATACAGAGCACATGGCATTGGGCTAATGCAAGAAAGTTTAATTTGTGCTGTGTAAATGTAAGAGAAATTCAAAAGAAATCTGTAATGTACAACAATGGAAATATAGTCAATAATATGGTGATGGTGTGGATCAGTATCAAATGGTTGCAGGATTTGTCATGGTGACCACTTCTTTAGGAATATAAATGTTGAATAACTATTGTTATTCACCTAAACTAATATAATATTGTTTATTTTTATTTTTTATGTGGGTAGTTCCCTGGCTGGGAATCGAACCCAGGCCGCAGCATTGACAGCACTGAAGCCTTAGCCACTACACCACCTAATATTGTATGTTAGCTATACGTTAATAAAAATCTTTAAAAATATGTAAAGTTCTGTCATACTTCTGCTCAATTAAAAAAAAAAAAACTCCTACTTTCCAGTGAAATAATTCTGCGTCTTAGATAGTCTTCATTATTTCATTTCTTAGCAGCTGGTATTATTCTAATTAATATCTGACATAACCCCCATTTTTGAAAACTTTAGGGCATATTTAGGGAACTAAATACTGAAAAGGATGTTTTATGGGTTTCCTTGATTTATAGTCACTCCATCTTCCTGACAATTCAGGTAGGTATCCCCAGTCTTTATGTCACCTTTTGCCTAATTTAGGATCATACCCTTGATTTTTTTCATGTCATTCAATCAGAGATTTTGAGGGTATTTCAGCCTCCTTTGTTTTAGAGATGTGAAACAGACACAGAAAAGGTAGGCTACACAGTTAGTAAATAGATACTTTTGACTTACCATTCACCATGCAGAATACTCTACCATGTTTCAGTTATTTCTTAAAAATTCTCTAAAATACTGTCAAAAATTCTAGGCTGTATCTGTTCTTTACCATATGATAACTTGATAGGTGCAATGATAGATATTTTGAAAGAAAATTAATTTAAAAAATTTTTTAGCTGTAAAGTATTTAAAAATTGGAGAGATACTTTTAAGTTCCATTGTCCAAATATTACATATTAATTACATCCTAAATACATGCATTATTTAATATATTCATCATAGTGCTAAATATGAATAAGACATATGAAAGTGAGGCTTGAAATACTTTACTTTTAGATTTTTCTAAGTGGCAAAGAGCTGTTAGATACTTGTTGTCAGAATGAAAATCTGACAAAAAAACAAATTTTTTTCTTAAAAGTCGTTAGACCATCTTTTTATTTAGAAAAGCAAGGATGCCCTAAGTTAAACTGGAAAACTGTTTCTGTAACATTTTTTTAGAGACCACAGAATAAAGTTAAAAAAACAATAGGATCAGTGTCAAAAATATTTAAATACTATTTATTTGATTTATTATTTTCAGCCATTATAGTAGTGCCTTTTTTAAAAAAAGAGAAGTAGGCAATTATGAAGCTTAACAATTTAAATAAAATATATTTAGGTAACTTCATATCTTAAAAAGGAAAAATAGAATAATTCTTATCACTGTATTTCTGGTTATATAATAAAAATATATAGACTGAAGATAATGTTCTCCAAAGATTATACATTTATCTTTTGCTCCAGAAATGTTTTATTATCTGAAGAAGGCAAAAATTAAAGAGTGTAAAAGAAGTTGTTTGAAAACTAAATCTTAGTACAACTATCACAACGACACAGAATTTTCTGATAGAATTTGGTTAAACTGTGAGCATAGCGTTCTCCTGACAGAGGTTTTGGGGATGTACCCATCTTTCAAATAGTTTTGGCTAAAATGTCCCCCACTCCCCACTACAATTTTGATTTCCAGTGTTTAATAGGGGGTAAAAAAGGCTCTTTGCACTTTAGTCTTTTGATTTTGGTTACAATTTTCTAAGCTGGTAAGCTTTTCTCTGAGTTGTGTTGTTTTTTTTAGGGAGAATACACACACATGCAGACACATAGCACTTCTTTAAATGTTTTAGATAAAATTACTTCATCAAGCATTTGGGAAAGTTTGAGTGTATCAGAGGTGATATGCTGTATTGTAAATAAACAAAACTTTCAGATAAGAGAAAAATCAGGTCAGGAATTAAATACCTTTTCTACATTTGTGTGTGTGTGTGTTTGTGTCTGTGTTTGAGTGTTTGATACAATGGTATTCTCCCCTCTCCTTCCCAAACATCTTGTGTATTTTCACTAATAGTGATGTCAGGTTCTTTTGGGAGCAGTTGGAAAGGACAACAGTAGGGAAGAAGAGGATTGGATCTTTGGGGAATGACTGGGAGGAGTGGTAGTGGGGGAATTGGTTTCTATGGGTGGCTCATGGGAGAGAGCTCTGCCATAGGAATCAAGTCTTTTGGGAGGTTCAAGGGAATAAAGTGTTAGCAATTGGACATTTCAGGGAGTCATTGGAATGGAAAGAAACAGAGCAATGAAGGAATTCGTTTGGATACTCCTCAAAGGGGACCAATGAGGGACTGCAATGAGCTCCTCTGAGAAAATTCTGGGTTTGAAGCAGGGAGCAGGGAGTGTGGAATCTGTCCACTACTTTTGTTGTGGGTTTCTCTTAGGTCCTTGGTGTGAGGAAGGCTGTAGATAGCTGCAGTTACAAATGGGTTGGCTGTGAGAATCTACTTGTGTGAGTGTTGTGCTGATTTCCTCTCTCCCTTTTACTCTCTTGTCTGAGTATGGGAATGGCTGAAGGCTTTATTGCTATCTGTGTTGCATGCTATGTGGATCTTTTAAGGTGTGACCTTATCAAAGTTGGCATCTAAATGCAAAGGAAAATGCAGGGCAAGCTTGTTCTAGTTGGGGTTCCTGTCACCAGACTGTAGCAATGTGGAACAATGGATACATTACCCAAATTCACTGGCTGCAGGCAGAGTCCCTGCTTCCACACTTGTCCTTATCAGTGTCTACATTAGTGCCCAGGACTTCTGAGTGCTGTCCATGAAGAACACACCTCTTTCCCCTTCTCTTCTCTTCCCTATCCTGTATGCATATTTTAGGGGGAAGGCTTTATTTTGAGTAGTTAGAAAATGTGGAAAAACAAGATTACAAGGTTGGGGTGAAAGTAGTACAAGATTGGAAGAATGAAACTCTTTTTCTTCACTCAGAGTAAAATGATACTTTTGGCTCAGAGCCAGAGAAACGCAGGAGTTAGGATGGTGCAGACAGGACTGGCAACAGGTTTGTTAAGGAATGGGCTGAGAGGGCCTCCTCTCTGCCCTGTGGTTTACTGTTGTATTTGAGTTTTAACTCTTTGCTTTTTGTCTGTTGGAATCAGTAGTAGAGAGTTTTAAGCTAAGCTTTACCATCACAGCAAAACCAAACTTTTAAAACATTTGTGTGGTGGTGTAAAGACTAACAGGTTGTGTTTTAACTGCTTTAATAATGGTTTTCTGAGGGTTTGTAGTACCCCTAGGCATGGAACAGTTAACTCTCTTTGTCTCTTTCCATTTTATCTGTATTACAAGTTGAATCTGAGGTGTGTGAACCTGAAAATAAAGGAAACAGTACCATGTTTTATGCAGAAAATATATACATTTTCTGATGTGCCATTTATATGATTACTGTTTCTTTTATTCAGTACACTTCAAAATATATATAATATTCTATTTAAAGTAATTTTAACTTTTTCCTTAAAAATCTGATCGCTATATTTGTGACTAATAAGGAATTTTGCTATTGTATTTCTGTAATAATTGTTGTAATGTATAACAATTAACAGCTTTAGCAAGCTATATACGCCTTAAAACAGCTCATTTTTAAGCTTTCTTCATATAGTGTATTACATTTTTATTTTCCCTAATTATATACAGTTTACAAAACAAGCATTTATTGAAGATCAAGATGTGATTTTATTGGATTTTATTAAAGACATTTCCTTTCAGGGGATAGCAATAAAAAAGGTTAAAGAGATTTCCCACTCTTTTCTTTAAAAAAGAGTTATCTTTTATCCTGTATTTATTCATTCATTCTTTGTAATAGGTGTACATGCCCATTAAACATTTATTAAGTGTTTTCTTTTTAATCTGTTGATTTGGCAAATCAGAAGGTTATCTTTTATAGTCATTAATAAAATATTTTTTGATTACACATGTATGATTTTTTTAAATTGTCATTCCAGGCTTTGGAGATAGTCCATCAAAAGTTAAAATACAAGTGTTTTGGTTAGCTGTGATAAACATGTCTGTCAGTCTATCAACATTTATTACAATCTCTCATGATTTACTCCAAAGAATAACTGGATACTGACTGAGTGACCTGTGAATAAATTAGTTAGTATCTTTGAGCCTCAGTGACATACCTGTGTAAAGAGAAGTGATAATACTTATATTTGTTAAGAGTGTCAGAATTATATTAGATGTATGTATAAGCCCCCTATACATGGGCTGTACAGAAAAACATTCTGCCATTGTCAATATAATGAGAACAGTTACATGGCTGGATACTTTCCAGACAGCCCTCATATATTTGGAATTATTAGGTGCTTAGTATTTGGAATATTATAGATGCTCAGTTACTTGTTATTGTTTATAATCGTGACCACCGTTTGGACTCAAGCCTCCAATTATTATTTGCCTCCATGCCATTTTACCTGTCTAAAGTTTCCATTACTGCCTACCCCACAGCATTCTAGAATGAAAAGAGCCTTTTTAGTTGCTCCATTTGTTGCACTTGAGTTTGTCTCCATGCTTTCATGCATGTTGTTGTAAAGCAGCAGAGCAATGCCAATGGAGCGTTGCTTTGTTTTCCCCTCCTTCCTCTTACGTAGCTGGGAGTGGGACAGAAAGAATGAAATATGAGGGCTGTCTGGAAAAAATCCAGCCAGAGATGCCTCTTTTCCATGTTACATGGATGGATACTTTCCGGACAGCTCTCGTATGTCATTATTAGTTAAATCAGCAGTATATTTTTCTATAGATTCAGTGTGAGACACTTCCTTTAAATATTGCATGTAGTCTTATTAGTATCATTTTGTTGTATGCTATGGGATTTTATGCATTTTTCTTGTTAGTTTCTGATAATGAGTTATTGAAATCTCAAGAAATTGACATCCTATTTCTTTTTAAAATTTCATATTGCTTGTATGGTGGAAACCAGGAAGAGGTGCAAAAACAATGTCCAAACTTGTCTGGGTGAATTGTGGACTGCTGTGCTTTATTTTGTTTGCAATGCATAAAATGGTCAAGTACTGTGCTGCATTGTGCATTTCAATTCAGTATTGAAAATCCAGTCTGCAAATTTTGCCTTTTTCCACTTTCCCTTCATGTTTCAAGAGCCTAATACCTTTGCTTCAGCTGGATAAAAGTTGGGCAAACAGATACCTTGACAACTGCTAACAGTACCACACCTTGGCTTCCCTGGGTACAGAAAGTAGTCCCATATTTCTGGGATTAAACATCTGTCCCGTCTGAAAGATGGCACTCACAAATTCCAATTAAAGGATATTATAATTAAAAAATGAAAATCTCCGGAACTTTAAAATTATGTTTTGGATATACTTCTTTCCCAATTTTACCAAGAAAAGTGAGAAATCTACATAACAAACTCAGGTCTGCAGCCTGGAAATAACTTCCTGTTGGCCTGCGTGGTGACACTTTTCTTCTAAGTGTCAGTTTTGAATACTAGTAACTGGTCATGGATCAGTTATCTGAAATGGCAGGTTTATTTGTTAAGGGAGGAAGGACATTATTTCCTGTCCTTTAGACTGAGCTAAAGTGAGAATACAGTGGTAAGAATGTTCCTTTGCACTTTAGGTGTGAACGTACCATCATTTGTGCTGCTGATTTGATTGCAACAGCTACTATCATTAGCATCTTGGACTAAAGATGGAACAAGCTGTACTGTATTTCATATGTTGGAATACGGAGACTGATTAAAAACACTCTGAAAGGCACTGGATTATTCATTTGATAGCTCATTGTGGCCTTATAAGTGGGTATCTTAAAGTTATTTTGTGTGTGTGTTGCTGTTAAACACTTTTAATCACGGCTTTTTGAAAGGAAATATAAATTGAATTTGGGCCCAGGGAAGGCTTTTCTCCATTTGAAACTCATTTGTTTCTTGTAATCTCAGAATCATCTTCATAACAGATAGTGTCAGAAAAACCTCAGTGTGAAGAAAGCTTGTATATCCTAAGTCCTTTTCCTAAGTGCATTCTTAAAACAGATCCGAGAAAAGTTATCCACTTCATTTCATCTCTGATGCCTAATCTGGTCTTCCTTAGGTAAGCACACTTTTAGTTTGACATCTGAAAGAACAACTCTCAGATTGGAGAAATAATGAGTAGTGCTGGTTTAGCAACTGCCTCTTATCTTCCTGTCCAATTCAGTCACTATATGTGTTTTAAATAACCAATGAAAACATTTCATGGTTTCTAAGATTTCTTTTAAGGCAGGATTGAAAGGTATGAAGTGATTTACTGATAAACCTAACTTTATCATTATAGACACAAGAATATTTTCACTCCATCTCACTCTGTTTTTTCTTAGGGATAAGGATATAGGAGCTTTTGTTTCATCAATAAAGGGATTACATATATAATATAAGCTCTATATTATAGTATGTGTGTGTGTGTGTGTGTGTGTGTGTGTGTGTGTGTGTATATATAATTTATATGTAAAAGGTCAGCCCTAATAAAGTTCAACTGTGTAGGTAGGGTCTGTATTAAGTTATTTGCATTATTGCCAAATCTGATAAGATGTTGTGTTGAAACCCTGAAAGAAGAGAAACGAATACATAATAAACTTATTATTCTGTAAGAAAAATTAACTTTTTAATATATCATTCACTTTTTTGGTGTTATACTATTGGAACTTCTATTTAATTACCCTCTAGAGGTACATAGCACTTTTTAAAAAACTATCTGAAGTAGCAAAAGTTTGTGTTAGTATTGCCAAGTGTTCCAAAATAAATTTTAGTTAGGTTAGTGTGAGGAATTTCTTTTAATAATTTAAATGTAGACCTGTGAGTTTACTCTTATTATTTGTTTTTCATAGTTTAGTGACTATTCTACAGTATAGAAGTTATTCTGTGCTGCTTTGTACTAAGTCAGTATTAAATTAAAATTCATTCACTTCATTCAATATTCTTTTAAGATAGTATATTAAATATGTGGTTTTTATGAGTAGTCAGTATGGTATATTATGGCTATTTTCCTGTGTATTTTTGAAATTAATATCTAATTGAGTTGAGATCCATGTAAGTGAAACATCATTAGTAAGAGAAGGATTTTTAGTTTTTAATTTCAGTTTGTTTTATTATAAAACAGCCACTCTCTGCTATTCCTAAAATCAAGCATTCTTTGTAACAGTCTTAAAAATATCTGTGGACTGGCAAGTGTTTTGTTACCTGTTTTCTTTGAGATAAATATGAAAGTTGAGTAAGTATTTAAAACTTTTATAAAAATTTGGCAGAACAATAGAAATATTTTGTATTTTTCAAATATCACTTTTATTGTATTATCCAAAGGTATTTGTAACCATTTGTAGAAAAAAAAAATAAAAGTGTGGTTTCTTCACAGATTGTGTGACGAGCACTGCTTTAGAAGACCTAAGGAGAGTCATCCACATGCTGTCAGTTACCTTAACTACTATGCACTTAAATATGAACATATCCCAAACCCACTTACCTTACTAACCTACTTATATGTAGATAACCATGTAATTTTTGTAAAGGAAACTAAAATGAAAATGAAAGCCAAGTCTTTATTGCACTTGAGCTTTTTACTCATCTGCCTAATAAGTGTCATTTATTAAGTGCTTACAATGTACCAGGCACAACAGGTTTGCTTTATCTCACTTAATACTATACAAGCACAATGAGGTGAGTTCCATATTAGCCTCACTTGTAAAGATGAGGATGAGGATGGGGGAGGGGCTGCTATACATGTAAATGTTGTCTATTAGGAGAGGAGATGGTGTTTTCTAATTTCCGTTCTTGGTTTTTAGGACTTTCAGTTTTAGTAACAGAAGGAGGAGAGAGACTGTGTTGTGTTTTAGCAGATTTTAGTATTTTTATATATTTAGTGCTCTAAAATCAGGAGCTAGTAAAAGGTAGAAGAGGAAAACTCAAGTATTTGTAGATCTTCAGTAAGTGGTAAGTTGGTATCGAAGATTCAGATGAGGCCTCATCACACATGTTGATTTTGACCTCAGAGGCTGTCATTGCCAATTATTGACAAGTGCAAACTTTTAGGGATCATGTGTTCGCATTACAGCTGATGCTGTTTGTAAGGTGGAGTCCGAAAGGAGATGAGATAGGACTTTTGAATGGCATCCCTACTCTTTATGTGGTCATAGTTACTCAGCTCTCAGGAAACCTGTATATATTTGCATCTACTAAAGTAATACTTACAGTATTTTTCTCCTCCAACTTCTGCAATAGTTTATTTTCTCTTAATCTTTACAAGTGAAAAAAAAGGAGGGGAGAGTTGGGGAGGGAGAGAGGAAGGGTGACTTTCCTCATGTCCTCAATAAAATAAGATCTTCATCAGTGGATGGTTAAATTCAGTTGTTTTACAGTTTTTTTTCCTAAAATTTTTTATTGTTTTAATTTATTCAGGTGACATTGGTTAGTACAAATTTCATAGGTTCCAGGTGTACAATTCTACAGTACATCGTGGGTTGTATTATGTGTTTATCACCCAGAGTCAGTTCTCCTTCCATCACCATATATTTGAGTCTCTATCCTTCCTTTAAAATTTTATATTTCAACTAGTTAATATTGAGTTGGATTTATATTTTGCTTTTCTTCATTTGGTCAGTTCTGCCACTGATCTTTGATGTGTCCATCTGCCTGATAGCCTTTGGACAGTGTTTAAAGATTAAAGATAAACACTATCAAGGGCAGGACTAGAAGAGGTGACTGTCTCTGCTGCCATTGAAGGCACTGGATATGGGAGAAACAAGTGCCTGCATGTGTTGGATTTTGTTAATTGGATCCAGCTCCAGCAAAGAGACAACTGAGGTCACGTCAGTAACTTGGAAGGCTGGGAAGCTGGAACTGGAGCAGCTGAGCCAATCCCCAGACAAACAGGTTTTAACCAGGACAGAGAGAGAGAGAGAGAGGAGAGAGAAGAGAGGGAGAGACAGAGAGAGAAGAGGGGAGGGGAGAGGAGAAGAAAGAGAGGAAGAAGAAAGAGGGGGGAAGAGAGAGAGGAGAGGGGAATGAGAGAGAGGAGGGAGAGAGAGAGGAGGAGGAGAAGAGAGAGGAGACAGAGAGAAAAGAGAGACAGGAGCGGGAGAGAGAAGAGAGAGAGGGAGAGAGGGGGTGGGGAGTGAGAGAGAGAGGGTGAGTGGAGAAAGAGGGAGAGGAGAGGGGAGAGAGGAGAGAGAACACGTTTTGCTTTGGGGACTCTGCCCATCACCTAAGGCAGTGATTCTATTTGCATCTTTTCCTGCTGTCTGTTCATTTATGTATCAAATAGTTATGAAGATTTATTCTTTTTATAGCAAAACAATAACTCATTTTTATGTGAGACTTTGAGGTCCCTGTATTTTCTTCAGAGTAAGAAGCAATGGAGATATTAGTTCTGTAATTAGCTATCATGATGGAAGGACCATTTGTGGCAAAAGCGAGGGCAACTTTTGTTGACTATCAATCAGCCTTTGGCATGAGGTTAAAGGCAGATTAAATAAGGCACCTACTTCAATAATATGTTTAAATACTTCCAGGTTATGTTATACCACATATCTAAACCTCCTTTGACTCTAGAGTGAGATTTTCTTATAATTCCTCAAAGCAGGAAACTTCCACCCAGACCAGTTTAATCAAATTCTTCATGGGTGGGGCTCAGACATCTGTAATTAAAGTCTTTAAAGTCCCCTAAATAATTTTGCTGCTCAGTGAATGTATAGAACTGCTGATGTAGAATGATGTAGATAATGTAACTTTGGGGCTTTTTTGAGGTTAATTAATACATATTAACTGTTTAACCACCCTTGCAAAAAGTACTCTATAATTCATAGTGTCTTGTTTTTCAGTATTGAATCAGAAAAAGGGTACTTTGATGTTAATCCTGTACTTGGGCAGATTACATTTAATCCTTAATAAGGTGTAAAGATGTTTGGTGATGGATATTATAAAAATATAATTCTAGCATATTTTATCACTCATTTAATTACAAATAAATAATTGATTTGCCAGCCACTATATACTGACAGAGGGAAGTGGGAGAGCAAGGACTGAAAGAGAGTAACACTTACTGAACATCTCTGTGTACTCTGCGACAGGTTCTATAGAACAATAATCTCTAGTGTAGGAACCACTAGTGCCCCTTACACATGAAGAAATCAGGACTTACAGAGTTTGTTGATTACATTGAATTACATTTTATTAAGTCATAGAATGTCATGGATATGATTAATCCTAAAAGTCATATAAGTAAATCATCTACTGCACAAAAGGCTAAATGTGGAGTTTTCTGGGTACTTAAAAAATACTCAATCAGAAATGAACCTTGAGATTTAAAATATTGTCTATCGGCAAATGTAAACAGTAAAAAATGGAAGCCCTAAGAAAGAATTGGTATTGTACAGAATATATAATGTAATTATTTGCTTAACTGTGCAGTTATTTTATAAAATCTTTTTGGTAATTACTCGTATAGCAGAGATGGAATTTTACTTTAATTCTTTAGATATTATTCACTCTTAAAATGTTTTAAAATATTGTGTATCAATTTATAAGTCTGATTATTTCCAGCTGCATTTTTTTAGAACTACCATAGTTAACTTGACTATCTAAATGATTCCACAGTTATCTACCAACTTTATTTAATGGGGACTTGTTGCTTTGATAATCAGGAAAAAATATCAAAGTTTGCATATAATTATCAGCAGCTTTATGGGGAAGGCAGGCTTGATTTGCTGTTCTTAGACATTTTTAGATATTCTTAGACATTTTTTAGATTCAGTCTTTCAGCTATTAAGTCTGTGAAATTTGTATTAAGTTTAGAATATGATGCTCTCTTGATCAGGCAAGTTATCCTCAGAAAATAGGTCCTATTTTTTGAGATTTCAGCTATAGCATAGCTTAGTACAGGCATGGCCAGCCTGCAGCCCAGGACGGCTTTGAATGAGTCTTCTCCGGTACTTCTGAGCTCTCTGTGCCTATTTTCCAGGTTATCCTTTCTGACCATCTGATATTTAGTAGTCACTGTAACCCAGAGTTGGTTCCTTACAAATGTCAGCTAATATTAAGTAAACTGCAAGTTTTTATTCCAAGTCATAATATTTTCGTCCTATTTTAAATATCCATAATTCTCTCTTTAGTAAATAGAAACAATATCCTTAGATTAGCTAGAAGTACTGCATTAGGAAATTTTTCTGTGTTTAGCTTCTGCTGAAATACATGCAGTAATGTATTTCTCTGTAGATTTAGTGAAATAGAAAAATAACACTTCTTAGCATAAAGTGAAATGTCAGTTTGTTCATCAGCCTTTCATTGACAAATATCTTCACCCTAAGAAACTTAAGTAAAATTAGATAAAAAGCAAACTCAATGTTATATTAATTTTCATAAAAATATTTTTAAAGATTTAATCTTTAAAATGTTTATTGCATACTATTGAACAGAGTTCACTGTATAATTAAAATAAGTAATATGTATATTGTTTAACATTTTTGACTCTTTAATACTTAAAGAATTTTTACCGTCCAGCTAGATCTTTATTGTTATATACCTCTTCTCTGAGGAATATTTATGTCTTTATATTTTTGCTACTTGTGATATTTTTTATATGTTCTCCTACAAGATCATTTTATTCATTCATGCATACATTTTTTTACTCATTCATATGTATCTTCATGCAACCAACTTTATAAGACAATCAGTATGTATGCGTACTTTTTTTCTAAGTCCCATATCTTTCTAGTAGAATATTTCAATTAAATTAATTGAGTGACTAAATTGGATATAGTTATTTTTGCAGTCTTAGAATATGTTTCATTCTCATTTAATTGGTCAGGCATCAGTGTATTAGCCTGCTCGGGCTGCCATAACAAACTATCTTAGTCTGAGTGGCTTAAACAACAGAAATTTATTTTCTCAAAATTCTGGCGGTTTGATATCTGAGATCAGGGTGCCAGCTTGGTTGAGTCTGGGGAGGACTCTCTAAGCTTGCTCACAGCCACATTTTCACTGTGTCCTCAAAGGCGAGGGAGGGAAAGAGGCCGGGTGGGGGAGAAAGAGGCGGGCCCTGTGTATGCATCTCTCTGGAGTGTCTTCCTGAAAAGGGACTCATCTGATTATGAGGGCCCTACCCTGATGACCTCATCTGAACCTAATGATCTCCCATACGCCCCATCTTCAAATGGCATCACATTGAGGGGTAGGGCTTCAACAAAAGAATTTGGGGGAAGGTTGTAATCCCATCCATAGCAATCACTATATTTTTAAAAATTAGCCAAAATTATTCTATAGTGCTTCCTGGATGGAGGATCACTGTTTTAAATAAATCTCGGATTTATTGAATGATTTGCATATTGCAACATTATATAACATCCTTTTAAATTTAATGTTGTATTTTAGTCCATTTTAATTTACTTTATCCTAAAAGCGAACTCTATCAACCATTCATTATAATGTTCACTTACTTAAAGAGCTGTTATAGTTATCACATTTATATTGATTCTTTCCAAAGTCTGAAACTTTGATTTCAGTTTTAAATTTAAGGTTTATATTTGTAGCTGCCTTTCGAATGTTGAGAAATAACTATAAATAAACATTTTACTCTCAACAGATTAAAACCTCAGAATTCTCACATGCTCCTTCACTCCACTTATTCTATTTCCAAAATACCTTTTGTCTGTCACTAGTATAACTCTACTTCATATGATTTTTCAGGCTTGAAATCTTGAGATCACTGATTATTTAATACTCTTTGTTTCTCTTATGTAGTCAGTTCTCTAGTTTCTTATTTTTTTTCCCATAAGATTTCTTTTGGTTAGATCCCATCCTCTCTCCTCCTCCTGCTCCTTGACTCAACTAGGATTTCTTTTCCTGGGGCTAATAATGACCCAACACTCACATCTATAGTTATATTAAAAGAATCTTCTGCTACAGATTCGAGAAATAACCTTGTCCCAGGTCCCTTGAAAACCCCGCTTTCCCAGGTAAATGCTGAGTCCTCACCTGGGCTCCTACATCAATGGTTGTCCCTTGCCAATGGTCTCTTGCTATTGCTCATGGGAACTGTAGCCTTTCTGCAGTGTAGCAATTTATGTAGTTGTTAAATGTGCAGAATGTCTCTTCTATCTATACTGCAAGCTTCATAATTAATGTGGTAGATTAGTAAGTAGCCTTTACCTACTGGTCCTTTACCTCTAGCTACTTTTCTCTCTAACATATCCATCATACCTAGATGACTCTCCCTATTGTCATTTACTCCTCTGACCAAGAGATGGAACTCACTTTATCAGCTGACCTTACCATTACTGCTTAACCTGTTATTCCATGCCTCTCTCAAGTAAAATCAGATTGATCTTATCACACAAGATGTTATCATTTTCTTCTGTTCATTTTCACACCTCCCAAATTCTCTGTCTTGTGCCATTCCAAGTCACATATTTCCTTTAAGTTCTGTCAGTCATATCTCAGATAATTCCTTGTCAAACTTTTCTTAACTTCCCATATTATAATGATCTCTCTTCTTAGAATCCATGTAGCAGCCTATGTCTTATAAAGTGTTGGTTCCAGACTTAGAAAGTTAGAGTTCATGTAGTTGATGTTTCTTTCCAACTTAGGAATCCTTTCTGCAAAACCTTTGATGTATAGTGAAGATTTTTTTCAAAGCCTGTAAGGCTAGTTGTTCTATTGTTAGGCACTTGTAATTATTATTAAATTACTTAGTAAAATGTTTCCTGACATTTACTATGTGCTAGGCACTGAACTTGCTTTATAATAATGAACAAAACAGACACAACTCTGTCCTCATAAACCTTATAGTCCAGTGTCAGGGAAGACTTTAAAAGTGTAAGCCCACAGGGAAATGTGTAGTAATGATTTATGATAGCTGCTATGAAGGAAAAGAACAGAGGACAATAAAAAAAGAACATTAGGGCCTTAGTTTGTATTGAGTATATAGAAGAGCTTGAAATTTAAGCTGAAGAGTAGGTAAGGATGGGGTGCTCACACTACTGTATATATGTGTGCACGGGCTGTAAGTTGTTTTGGGTCATCAAAGAAGTGAAAGAAGGCCGATGGGCCCGGTATTTGCAAAAGAGATGAAGGTATGGGACTTGTAGCTGGAGAGCTAGGAAGGAGCCCTGTATGTGTCCAATCTTTTGGCTTCCCTGGGCCACACTGGAAGAAGAAGAATTGTCTTGGGCCACACATAAAATACACTAACACTAATGATAGCTGATGAGCTAAAAAAAAAAAACAAACTCTCAAAATGTTTTAAGAAAGTTTACAAATTTGTGTTGGCCTCATTCAAAGCCATCCTGGGTGCATGCAAGCCATGGGCTATGGACTGGACAAGCTTGTTGTAGGTCTTAGAAAGAAGTTAGGACTTTTATCCTAATGTGGTCAGCAGCTATTGGAAAGTTTTGAACACTATGGAAGGATTCCATTTATATTTCAGGGGGGAAAGACAGGTTTTTAAATTTAGAAAGGATGATTTTTTTTATATTTCTTAAATGACTTTCTTAGTTATGGAAATGGAGAGCCAGTACGCAGCCATTGTTGTGCAGTAGTAGAACGTTTTCTGACTTCATTAATAAAAGGGTGCCACTCCATGAGAATCAGGTTGTGTTCTGCTCTGTAAAGCTGGTTCCTGGGGGAAAAGGCCACTTTGCATAAGATGCTCAGGGCCTTCTGGGAGAGAAAGCACTAACATCTGGTCTTTGTTGGGATGGAGCTGTGTGGTCCTGGCCAATAAATAAAAATAAATAAACAAAATAAATATACAAACACATAAATACATAAATAAACACAAATAAACAAACAAACAAAACAGTTTCAGGAAAAGATAATGAGAGTCCTGAAATAAAATTACAGAAAGGGGGATTCAGGCTGGTCACCAACACTCAGAAGAGCTGTTGAGCTCATGGGGCCGATGCTGGGAAGTTCTATAGATGCCATCAGGGTAATTTGTATCCTGAGGACAAGCCATTGGTAATGATAAGCATAAACTGTAGAGTTAGAGCACCAATGATGGGGCTGAGACCAAGTGAAACCAGATTGTCAAGCTGGTGTAGCTTGAACAGAGAGCTAGATAGGACAACATTGATGGGTATAAAAGACCAGTAGCCTTGGCAGTAGCACACTAATTAGTGCTTTCTACTCCTCCTTGAAGAATGGTATGTGGATTGTACTCTAGGGCAAGTGAGAAATCTAACCAGTTATATTTAAAGTAAAAATTTAAATATGACCATAATTGGACCTGAAATGATGGAGCAGATTATTATGGTTATAGTTCATAGAAGGTGGCTCCATTTGTTTTTGTTTTTTTTTAGAAAGTAAACTGGAAATGGAAGAAAAGAAATAGGGAAACTAGTGACCATGAGGAAACTGGTAATAGTTAAGTAAAATATCATATTAATTAAAACTAGAGTGACAGTGGTGGAGAGAAGTAAAATATTCTTCCTTTTATTAAGATATCAAATCTTTCCTGCAAGAACTTCATTGACCCTACATCATCCACATATCTAGCCTTGAGCTTTCCTATCTTTCTTCCCTGATCTTTTTTCTCCTGGTTAAACATCTCTGATTTCTCCAGTAATTCCTCAGTTGGATGATTTTTGGAATCCAGACTCAGCCATTTAGAGGATCAGGTTTCCTTATCAGTTCTTTCATCCACAGGTTTGATAAACGTGCCTTGCATGGTTTTTTGTTGTTCTTTTTTTTTTTTTTTTCAATCTTGGTAAAGTAGCCCTGTGGCATACAACTTGAGACCTCTCTTCAAGTTAACATCTTTTCATGAATCAACACTCCTTGGGTGTGGTTGTTCAACCTGTTATGAATGTACCTAACTCGTATTATTTCCTGCATGTTTTGCCATTTTGACCTCAAGAATATCATGAGAAGTTTCTTCAAATGTGTAATTAAGATCAGGATGAACAAAGTCCTCATGTTTTTTATCTTCCAGTCTAATAGTTGAATCAATAATAAAATTATTATTGTTAGTGAACCCATATCTGAACCTTTTTTAAAAGTTGTTACACAACCATTTGCATACTAATTTTAATGAGTTATTTGTAAGCTTTCTTATCTGAGATTTGCGTAATTCATATTCTTTGCCTTTTAAAAATTGTAAAATTATAAAATTAACCTACTTCTGGTGCTCTGGCACCTTTCTTCTTTTCTGAATTATTTCCAAAGGTTCTTTCAGTAGTTTCTTGACTACTTCTGCAGATCCTCTGAAGTCCATGTCATGTGAGCTTGAGTACTACAAATTGGGTGGCTTAACCCGTAGAAGTTTATTGTCTCACAGTTCTGGAGGCTGGCAGTCTGAGTAAAGGTGTCAGCAGTGTTGGTTCCTTCTGAGGGCTATGAAGAAGAATCTGTTTCATGTGTCTCTCCTAGAATCTGGAGTTGGTTTGCTGGCAGTCATTTGCATTCTTTGGCTTGTAGGTACATGGCCCTGATATCTGACTTCATGTTGACATGGCTTTCTCCTTGTGTGCATATCCAAATTCCCCCTCTTTAAAAGGGTAGCAGTCATACCATAGCTTAACTGATAATATCTGCAATTTAAAAAAACTTTAATTTTTAAATTGGTTTATTTTTTTGGTGAAAAGTATGATATAAAACAATTTTATTGTATAATTCTCTATACATATGGCCACAGCATCAAATAAAAATTTGAATGCCAAAGTAAATGAACCTAGAGCTGATTACACAAAAGATCGTGTTCTTTTAATCTCCATTAGAAAGCTTAGAATAACAGAAAAACATTGGACTTCACCTATAGGCAGAAACTTAGATGCCTGTGGGTAAACCCAGCTGTTTCAGACCTCACCAGGCTACGCTTCCACACAAAGACACATATATTTTAGTGCACAGATTAAGCCTTCTCAGGCTCCCCAATAAGAGTCCTGATCCACTGGCCTGATCCATAGAAATTAACCTTCTTCACTAGTTACCTCTGAAAGCCCACTATCACTTCACATATGTCTGGAAATCATTCTCTCAGCTGTAGTTACCACACACTGCCTGCCATTTCTCCTCTGGATCCCAAATTTCCACATCTGCAGCTCAGGAAGTTCATAGACAAAGACCCTTTGTTGTCATCACCTGTAAGGAGAAAGCCAGTGCTCATATCAAGGATGCCATTGTGGCTTCTGAGATATTTTTTGTAAGTGCCCTACCCTCAACTCTGTGCCATGCCATGCCATCTATGTCTTAAACTCTTCTAGTACCAGAATGTCAGGAAGTGCCTCTTGAACAGTCTCTGGCCATAATCTCTTTTCCAGAATTTCATTTCTTATAAAACACAGTTCCATCAATTTTTGCCCCTCATTCCTTTACTATAAGCATTTAATCTCAGGCAAGGAGTCCCATGGGGAACAGATACTAGGTTGTACTTTCACCTCTGTACTTGTTACTTTAGTTCAATTCCTTCCCTCTTCTCCCCTTTATAGAATAAATGTTCTTATGCACAGGAATAGGTACAAACATATGTGAGGCTAGAGATTGGAGATTACTTTTAGGGTACCACGTCTATCTCTTAGCCCAAAATGGTCTGTTACATTAGGTTTACTAAATTAGATGTATAGTACTAGGGTCATTCTCGCATATTGTAAAGCTTTGCATATTTGGTGTATTAGAGGAACAGAAAGACAGGTGTGGTTATTGTGTTGTGAATGAGGAGAAAAATAATAGTAGGAGGTGAAACATATTTCAAAAATGCCCCTCTGAATACTATGGAGAGTACAAAGAAGGAGCTGTAGTACAAGCAAGGTGATGCCGAGGGGGCCTGTGCAAAAGTGAGCTATGTGAAAGACAGTGGGGTGTCCAACCAGAGTGGGAGGAGTGGAGATGGCCAGAATGGTCAGATATTTTCTGTAAGTAGAACCTACAGATTTGCTGACGGAGTGGAGGTGGCACAAGAGGGAAAAAGTGGTGTCAGGAATGACTGCCAGTTTTGACCTCACCAACACCGTGAATAGTGATGTCATTTGCTGATATGGGGAGGTCTGAGGGGAAGAGTAGATTTGGGGATTGGAGTGAAGAGCTCTGTTTTGAACAGATGAGGTTTGAGATTCATTTCTGTAAAACATACTGATAGTGATCTTGACTCTTAATCAGAAGGATTGGCAAGGCAGAGTGCTCTTGTAAGGTAGTGCCATTATGTAACGCCGCACAGGGTAATGGAGGTCTAGAGCTCCCAGACGTTCGCACATCGTGCATGGTTTCACCCTTGACATGTATGGCAGGTCTTTTATGTGTGATACATGCATTTCCTCTCTATCTTTATATGTCTTTCTTTTTTTCCCCAAATCTTTACTGTCCAGGATTTTGCTACATAACAATTATAAGATTTGGCTAAGTTACTTAATATTTTAAGACTTGGTGTCCTTAATCTATAAATGGGTAGGACATTACTTATTTCACTGGGTTGTTTGCTGATTATAGTAGACAATAAGAAACTCTTAGAACAGTGCCTGGCATGTAATTAGTACCTATTAAATATCTTCAGTTATTATTTTTTGCCAAGTGAATATTATTTTTAAAGTTGAATTTAGGTACTTTGGAATGAGGCACATTATAAATGAACAAATCATAATGGATCATCATTTTACATAAGCTAGTATATAAAGTAATTTTTTCTTATTTATATGAGTTGTGTTTTTGTACCTCATGGAACTACAAAGTATGAAAATTGTATCTTGAACTTTATAAGCATATGTGAGGATTTTTCTAAATTGTAAATATGATTAGTAATAAGAGTTAATATTTGGTGCCTCCTAGGATCTGCCATAGGTTTATGGAGATCAAATTCCCCAGTAATAATGAGTCAAAATGTAACAATAGGCAGTGGTTAGATCAGATCTGCTGTGTTAGGGTTAATCTCACCATATATTATGTGTCAGGACCTTTTATTTGCTCAGGTTTTCTATTATTTGACTGCCTGTACCCTTTGTTTTAAAAGCTAAGAATACTACTTTAACTGTACTGGTATTAGGTAAGGACTTTTTTTCAGAACTATACTGGAGAATAATATATAGAGACTCTTCCTATTGCAGTAATAGCTCTCTTTAAGAAGCAAAGGCTAGATCACTTAATAAAACTATGGTCTCTTCTTTGGCAATCGTGTGGAAGGTGGAAGAAAGCCAGCCATGGCCAGTATAAGGTTAGATTCCATTCCATCAGCATAATAGTTAATAATAGTTGCCTGACAGGGATGTGAAGGGTGCCCTCTTTTCCTCCCCACTCCATCCCCATTCCAGGCTAACCTCTCTAGGGAATATGCCATTCCTTTCCCCATTCCTAAAATTCCTTGCTTGAGCACAGCCAGGGGCTCCTGCGGGTAGAGGGGTGTCTCTCCTAAAGGGTTGTGAGTCCCTGTGGTTCCTGCTGAGGAAGTGCAGAAATCTCCAGACGTCTGTGGGGACATGGGAGAAAGGTGAGCTGCCCTTGCTGTGGCTAGTGTTTATGTGTGAAAAATAACTGGACGCCTGTCATTCACCTGGACTGACTTAATACCACATTAACATCGCTTCTCCTGCCCACAGTCATAGGTGATATTCTTGTCTGTGGAAATTTAGAGCTATTTTCGTCTATTTTTTTTTTTTTTTGTGAATCATACCTCATGTTATATATTATTTTTGCATTGTGAAAACTATATGTTTGGGAGTTTAGTTAGTAACATTTGCACATTTGCAGCTTTCTTCCAGCCCTTTTTTTTTTTTTTTTAATGCAGGTATTTGCAGGATAGGAACTATTCAAACAGTTACAGCATTCCAGAGATTCTTTCCCTGGATTCTACATGCTTACGTTTCAGAGTTATATTTAAACACTGAGAAGTAGTGCTGAATATTGAAGAACGCAAGACTCATTACAATAGTGTTTAAGTGAAAATTTACAAGTTTTTCTAGTCCAAGTAGTTCCTGTTCTTAGTGAGGTGATGATTCCTATATTAAGCAGTCTTGAGTTCTATAATTCAGTGAAGTTAATATTTGGTGTTTCCTGCACTTTGGGTTAGCAATTATTCTTTACCTCACGTCTCACCGCTACAGAGCCACTTGCTGACTTTTAATCACCACCTTCTCAAGTTTACGAACTTGGCCAGAGTGATCCCGGAAAGTCTCAACATTTTCCAGTGAGTAAAGTCCATCTCTTTTGGAGATCTTGACACCTATCATTAACAAGACTGCAGTCTCCTTCAGGATGTCAAGAATAGAGACCTGCTTTGCTGTGTATTTAGCAAAACGTGAAGAGGTTATATGTCAGGATAATTCTTAAACGGAGTGCATTGTACTGATGGGCAGGCTGACCCAACATGATGTCACCTCCTTCATTCTACAGATTATGTTGTGGGTTTCAGATGTTTTTCTCAGGTCAGTTTCCCTATCATTAATGCTGCAACACCTTTGCCGAGTAGATATCCACTCTCTCATTCTTTTATTACACCACAGTGAAACCAGCACGCTGACTCTCACGGGTTGATGAATAAACTCCAGTTTTACTGGCTTTTGTAAATAAGCTTTAAAAATAGTTTGTGGAATCAGAATATGGTGAATACAGCCCTAAATAAAAAAAAATTTTTTTAAAGCACCATTTAAATGAAATCACATTGAAATAAGTTAGTTATTTCATGTTAATATGCTCGTATACATGCCATTCATCCTCTAAGATGTCAATAGTGTCACTAACCCCAAAGCAGATTTGGCTGGTAACCTAACATGTGTCCAAAAGCCTTTCTGTTTGATAACATACATAATCTGGAAAATATTCAGTTGCTCATTAGCACCTTTTTAATAAAAGGAAAAGCTCATCTTTTAATTTTAAAAATACTTGCTAAAATTCCTTTTAACTATAAAGCTGTTTGTTTTTATAACAAATAGAAAGATACCATGGGAAAGGACTGAACTTGATTCAGGGAATATTTTCTGAGTATTATTACTATGTGGCTGCCACTGCGGAGATGAATGTGCTCGTTCTTAGGTCCTGTGCGCAGTTTAATAGGAGAGACAGCGTAGCTTCACTAGTCTGATAGCAACCATTAACTTTGCCAAAATTGGTCTGAAGGAATATTCTGTCAGGAAATAACATTGGGGTTGGACCAGGAATGCTGAAAGCAGGAAAATAAGGACAAACAAGGACTTCGAGTGGAAAGGAACCTGCATGAGCAGAGAGCCTTATACCAGTGTGCGGAGGGGCCCTGGGGGAGGGGGGGCTGGGAAGATTGCAAAGAATGACTTCAGCAAAGGTTAATGTTATTGCTACTTTTCAGATGAGCGAAGTCATGATCATATTTTTTTCACGTCTGAAAGGCCTTCAAATAATGCCCATTTCAACAAGATCTTGCGACAAGAGTGTAACAACTTATTAATAGAAAATCCTTAAGAAGAGATGGTTGTGAGAACATGTTTTACTCTAAATGCAGAGCTTTCAAATGAGTAACAAAGATGGTTTTCTAAGATCAAAGCTCCTTAATTTTTGATGGGAAGGTGCATTATAATGTAATTTTCACATCTGTTTATACACACACTGATATGAATGGACTGTCTACTAGTCCTAGGCATTGTTACCTGCCATCCTAGAACTTTAAGGTTAGGGGAAAGTCATGATTTTTCTCTATTTAAGTATGTTCCTATTTTAGGGTAACATAGATGATTTTTAAAAATCTATATATTTTATTATTTTATGATTGTTTCAGAAATATTTTCTGTATACTTTGTTATTTCTACAAGATCTCATATATATTCATTTCCTTATCCCAAGGTATAATGAACTGAATTATTAAGCACTTTTCTAACATGGATGATAAGAACTAAACTAATATTGTTTGAGCAAACTGTAGTTTAAAAGAATTCTTTGAAAAAGGAGCGAGGAAGGGAATTATTAATAACATTTGTCCAGCACCACTGTGTGCTAGGCCTCATGTGACGCAATTTTATATGCTTACACCATTTGATCCTTAAAATATCTTCAGGACATAGCTGTTATTTTCTCAATTTTTAAGCCAGGAAAAACTTTCTAGAAGAGGGAAACCAAGGCTAACTCACTTGCCCTATGATACATAGCTGGTAAGTGGCACCTTTGGATTCGAAATCAAGATGCTTGTTCCCACCTTATATGGCTTAGATGGGGACACTTGAATAATTGGTAAATGATAAGTGTCAGTTTGGATATTAAACCAAGGCCTGCCAGACTTACTCCAGAGTTTATTCTTTGCACTAGAGTTTTGCAGGTTATTTAAACTTCAAACACTATAAAAACAGAATGTTTTCATTACATAATTTTAATATTTATTCCCATCCAGGCTATAGTTTTTAATAATTTTTCACCTATATGGCTCATGTTAACTAGAGGTTAGAAAATTCCTTATCTTGTATCAAAGGTATAAAATTGCTATCATATAAGCAGACACATGAAGGAAAATAAATATAAAATGCTTTACTGGGACTTAAATGAGTTGCTAATAAGCCTGCACAACAAAGCAGAACTTCTCCCTTCAAGTTATATTTTGCAGACATATTTTAAAATGAAGAAGGGAAACTTAATAGTCAAATGTAGTGAAAATATCCCCCGTTTTTATAGATGTAATAAGTTAATTTGCTGAAAATTGCATCCAAAAAATTGTTGCTAAAATTTACGAGTCTATTTAGTATTGGTGGAGTTGACAGCGGACACTTCTTATTCATATAGTCACCCAGATTTGTAGAAGGGCATTGTAAACTCTTGCTTCATAATAGGTAAATTCAGGTGGTTTAAATACTCCTTCACATCTCAGATACTGAGGGCTTTGAGTCATTTGAATGATGTTGGGTCATTAACTGTGTAGTAAGATTTAAACCCTGTAGACTTAGAGTTTTAGAATTGACTGATCAAGGGATTGGCCCCATTGCCACCATTAGCACTGATTTTATAATGGGCTTTTGCTTGTTTTGTCTGTATTATTATTATTATAAATCTCATCATTTGTGACATGAATATAACATTTTAGGATAAGCTACTGAAAACATACATTGGTAAATAAATATATGAACACATATCCAAGGCAAGACAAGTGGTACCTAACACTTACCTTGCCTTCAATGTGTGCTCATGTATTTAGGCAGCTGTTTTATTTTCTTTAATTTGGCTGTAAAAGTCTTTAGTATAAGGATCATGCTTTATTGTTTCTTTCATTCTCCCAACAGCACAGTAATTTTTATATAGGAAGCCTTTAGTATATACTTACTGTTGCTGGAGCTCATAGTAAATTATTTTAACACATCATGCACAACAGTGACTTGAACAAAACTAGAAAAATTAATTCCCATTTGACATGTTGCCCCAATTACTATAATTCTGATAATGATTGGGTAGCTTGTAGTCAGCTTCATTTACCTTTTACTTGATCTTGTGTTCCACTGGTTCTTTATAGATTTTATTATATCGATAGTTTTGATTACTTTAGTTCTTATTAAAATATGCTTAATGATCTGCTTGAGTTTGCAGCTTGACCCCTGACCTTAACAGCTGAATATCCTCAGTGGACTCAGATTCTGAACCCTCTGCAGGGAGGAAATTAGGAGGAGTGGTGGGTCACTAGCTGAGTACAGAGCTACATTTTATATTAGTCTTGGTCTGACCTTGGTACCACAGGGCCTGAGTTTGTGGTTTGCTCGTAGGGTTTTGAGTTTCTCTGCCCTTTAAATCCCACTTTTCCCCATATCTAGTGTCTGACCATCAGTGTTTGCACTCCTTTTTTTTTTCACACTTCACTGTATGCATGTGACTTTCTCTGCCTGGATGTCCTCCCACCCAGTTTGACTGGTAAACTCCTCATGTTTCAAGATGGAGTGTAGTCATTTCTTGGAGTGGCCTTCCTCAACCCACCCAAACTTCTTTGGTCACGCCCTCCCCATACATCAATTAATGTACGCATCACACCGTATTTTCATTATTTGCTGGCTCTTTGTCTCTACTAGACTTTGAGCTCCTTGTAGTTCAGTAAATATTTAAAAGAATGAATGACTTCTGCTATTTTGTTTGATATCATTGCCAATTACCTGTCTTGCATATGCTTTGAGGGTACTGTGGATGCTAGTTGAATTAAATTGAATCATGACATACTCATATACCTGGTCTTTTTTTCCTCCTCTTCTGGGTAGTATCTTGATTTCATTGCACCTTTGGCCCATGTTCCTATTTGTGGATTGCTAGGGTGACCACGGCCAGCCCAGTGGTCTTGGGAGTCTTGTGTTCTTCCCAGGCCTGAGGTGTCTCCACTTGAGTTTCATAGGGAATGGTTCCACTTTTTTTATCTCTCTAGCCTCTGGGCTTTGGACTCTGCCTAACTTAACAAATGTTGGACAAATGAACAGAAACTCTGATTTTTTTTATCAGTTTTAATAGTTTTATAGAGAAATACCAACATAACACTAAAAAAAGAAATTCCTTTAAAAAGAGATTTTTGTGATTAGAACTAATTTAAGAATAGGTCAAGACTGTGCCAAACTTTGCACCTTCTATTAAATGAATTCTGGAGAGAATTTAGAAAATGGCCTTTTCCCCCATGTGCGTTGTACTTATTAAGGCTGTTAGAGTTAGTTAGGATTTTGAGTCATTGGTATATTTGATACTGTGTACTCACAAAGCAGTTCTTGCCGTGGCTAATTCATATATTTTATCTTAAATTTGTCACTGTTTTGAAAATTGATGTTCCTTTAAAAAGTGTTCATCAGATCTATGAAAATTTACTAGATACACTTTGCAAACATTTCATAAACATTTTGTTCTCTCTGATTTTACACAGTCTTAATCACTTTCATTTTACCCCATTATCTCCTATGGTCATACATTGTTAAGTGTTTTTCATTCTTTTTCTTATTGATCACTTATTTTCTATTTCAACCATTTTTAAGGTTCTTTCTTAATTATCCTCACTACATTTTCATAACTGTTGCCCCTGGACTGACTGATTTATTTCACTCATTTTCAAGGTTCTTTTTGAATTATACTCACTGCATTTTCATAACTATTGCCCCTGGACTGACTGACTGATTGATCAATTGATTAATTCTTTTCTCCCTTTTTTCTCTTTACTTTTAATACAAAAATTATGATTATATAGAGAAGTACAAGTTTAGTGAAACTTTATGGATTCATCACCCAGCTTTAATAATTATCATTTCATTGTTGGTCTTCTTTTAGCTATACCCTAAGCCATGTTCCCTCACAGATTATTTTAAAGCAAATTTTCAACTTTCTTGGAAGTTCACTAATACAATGTTTGTAAATTACTGGGTGAGCAAAAGATTCTTTCTTCCTGATACCACATCAGAAGTGAATATACCAGATACACACACACATATACACATACACATACACATACACATATACTTGAGTGTATATAGTAGCTCAAGCTTGGTGCTTATTAATTTTTCTCTTAAGAGTATTATAGTTTTATTTCTTTTTCTTCTTTTGAACTTCTTAGTTGTAGGTTATAGGAAGTAGACTGGAGGTGCACTTGGCTTCCAGTGTTAATCAGTTTTCATGCTAGAAATAGCTCATCAGTTTATCAAATTAGGTAATTGGTTTAAGAGCTTCTAGAAAGATGCCAAAAACTAGGGAAATGATGGGTGAATTTTTCTTGTGATAGGTGATAGGAAAGCATATTTAGAGTATTCCTTTAGGACATGTAGCGGAAAGGATGAGGAACTGGAGGGTGGGAAAATGTGGGTACTATTAGATGCCTGAAGGGTGCTAGCACTTCCGGAAAAATAGAAGTGGCTGAAAAAAATAAAAATGAAAGAGATCACAAACTTTGCTTTCTTTTTTCACATTTTACACAGTTTTACTTGGACTGGCAAAGGTATCCTTCCCTACTTTGGTGGGGAAACATGAACTTCCTCTCTTTGTAATATACAAGCAATTTATGATGGTTTATGGATGGGACCTATTGCCAGATAGACATACTTTCAATATTCTCCTCAAAATAAAGAAATTAAAGAAAACAAAAGACAACAACAAATTCAGTATCTGCAGTTTTTCCATCGAATTAGCCACATCTTGATAAGCCAGCCTTCTCATGTCAACCTGATTTTTCAGAAGTTAGTGCCCACCATGCCCCTGTTGTCCTTCGTAGACCTAGAAACCGAAAACTCTTAGAGAAATCATTTGGCTGCGAGGTTGACATAGGACAGAAGAATGACCTTGGTGTGTCAGGAAATAACAACAGAGTTTTCTTTTCTGTTTGATGTGTTGTCTATTTGGCCCATGTTTATGAGGCAGATAACTGAGAATGTAATGGTCAAAATTAGGTAGCCACTCACTTTACTTCACTGAAATGTAAAATTCTCTTTTCTGGCCTCATGATTCAAGGGGAAGAAAAAGCACAGTACTTGGATCAAAAACAAAAACACCATACCAACAAAATCGTAGCCTTGGCTCTTCAACTGATCAGCTAGGTGATTTTATTCAAGTCAGTGGAGTGGTCTCAATTCAGTTTTCTTACATGCATGTTGTAAATACAAATACTTCTGCTGTAGTGTAGTGTGAGGATCTAATGTGATGAAAGATTTGACAATACTTTGAGAACTGTAAGGAATTATATAAAGGGAGGAATCCTCCCTTTTTAAAATAAGTGATTTTTCTTGTAACTTTTTAACAGAGTGTAAAATATTACCCTGCATATATTCCATTTTTTTTAACAATTTCATCCACCTTTTTTATACTTCCAAAATTCACATAACTACACATAAATTCATGTATTCATGAATACTTTTTTAAAGAACACTTGGGTAATCTGTTTATAGTTGAGGATTTGAGGATACCAGAATATGTAGATTTATCAGTAGGAAAGGAATGTAAGATCTCCTAATCCAACATTTTGTTGTAAATTTAAAAACAAAAACAAACTAGATTTCAAGGAGAAATAATGATATAATTCAGTCCTTCACAGTAGCTGTGAACATGTTTTTTTTCTTTCTATAAGTACATGGAAAAAATCACAGAAGCCCAAGAGTTAAAAAAGAAAAACAAGCTAAAGATACTAGACTATTTTCCATTTTTGTCATTCATATTAATTTGCCATTTTCATTCACTTTATTTGCCACATTCACTATAAAGGTAGTTAATAACAATGGTTTAATATAAATTTTTATAAAAATTTAGAATTGCAAAGTTTTAGAAATTGACTTTCTGTGATGGGAAAGACCAATATTATTTTCCTTTAGCTATGAAATACTTGAACTTAGCATTTCTGCTTCTTAGGAATACATTTTAAGAACCATCAGCATAGACCAATGACAAATCAGTATATGTATTTAGCCTCCATTACAATACTCACTGAGACAATATTTGAAGGTAAGCAGATTTTTCTTGAAATGATTTTTATATTAGTTATATACTTTCTCATTTTCTAAGTTCATATACTTTTATTTTTTTTGTAGTGAACTCTAGAATTTGGTTGTAGAAGTTGAGACATCTCAGGCTTCTTCTAATTTAAAATAATATAAGAGAAATTTTCCTGAACAATTGAAAATGAATAACTATTCCATAGTATTGAATGCAAGAAAATGACAGTATCCCATATATTCCCATTTATTTATTAGATATTTAATTCTAAAATATAATAACCATAGTTAACACTTGCATTTGACTATATTTATAATAGCACTTCACATACATTATTTCATTTAATTAAATAAAAGACAAAATACAAGTGCTAGGATAGGTAGCTGCTATTTCAATATAATTAAATTGCAAATCATCATGTCTAATTTTCATATAATCATTATATACCCGATACACATTATTTGCCTCAAAATAGTTCTCTTACTCACATCTTACTTATATCTTGTATTTAGGATTATTATTATTTTAGAAAAAACATTATACAATAGGAACACTTTCCTGTCTCAGGGTTTTGGGACAACTGGAATATCTGTAGTAGGTTTTTCTGTTTGAGTGAAAAACTATGTAGTAATCCATATGACAGTTTCATCCTCAAAAATATTTTAAGTTTTTTAATAAGGCTTTGTGAGGCATAAATCATTTTTTTCTGACTATTTACAAAAGTCTAGCTTTAGTTTAAATGATTTCACATGTAGAATAGTCTTAGGGAAAAAAATACCTGTAGTATTATTTTTACAAATTGTGATTAAAAAAAGAGTTATTAGTGTGTCTGTGAGTTTTAAAATCTGTATATGAATTGCTGCGGTGCCACACCCACTGTGCCAGTGACCTAAATTTGATGAAGTCCAGTGCCCAGGTGGTGGAATATTCTTAGTGCTCGCTTGTGATTATTTTATACCCGTGAGTCCTTTGACAGTTTTCATCCCAGGTGGAAAGATAATAAATCTTTCCATGTGCCTCAGGTTGTGTATCAGTACTTGAATTATACCAAGGTAGAGGTAACATGAAAACTTTTATTGGCATTTTTCACCCAAATGAGAATGATGAAAATAAACTTTAATATAAATTACTTAATGGTGATTATGTCAGTATATATCAGTTAATGGAAAATTAATCAAATGTTTTCTTTGAGGACACTAGTTTAATTTTTTAAAAAGAGCTTTTTACTACCTCAGCAAAGCAATATTTGTACTAGAATACTCAAATACGAGTGGGTAAATAATATGTATTTAGGTAACTTCCACATAAAATTGTATGTCACTCTTAAAAAATCAACTTCTAATGACATAATTACATCCACTTTTGAACTCAATATTGAATAAGATATATGTATTTTCTCTGAGTGAAATCCAAACATACTTGGACTTTTCATGTATTTCCTGGTTCATTTAAAATCCTTCTGCTGATATGATCATTTTAAGTATTTAAATGATCATTTTGCTAATGAACAAACACACATATAGTGTGTCCAATAGATTATTTCATTAATGCATGGACCTAACTTTTTGAAAACTTTTCCCAGGGAGATTTACTGTTTTCTATTTAATGTTAATGAATGAGAATGCAATGTACATTAAAATACTGATAAGGCCATATTATGCAGAACAAAATAAAACTTCAACTGCAAAATATGGCAGCATTTCTCTTTATGTGAGACTGTAAGTCACATTAGTAACAGAGCATCAGTGTGGTAAGTGGCTGAGGAATGATTGTCTGCCATTTTAGAATCATTTTCTAAGCATACACATAGTCAGATCTGAAATCACTAAAAGTTAGTTCTAAGAAAACAAACTGCTGTTTTGTGATCAGCATCCATGCTTGTCTCTCTGGCCTAAGCAAACTAGGCTTACATTTAGTGATCCTTCAAATAAAATTGTAATAATTTTCTGTATCACTGTATTAATATACTAAAAAATTTGATGAGTGAAATTTTTACAGACTACATAAGAAAATTTATTTTTTACTAATTGGAATGGTTTTACCAGATTTGTTCTACTATTACTCCAGCAAAACTTAGTAAATACTGAAATATAGCATAGAAACTAGGTTCCAAGTAAAACTTAAGCATTAGCTTCTATGCAATAATTAATACTTTGTCAGTCTTATGAAAAAAGAAGTTTTGTTGTGCTTTTGTCAGTTCTATCTAATGTTTAGTCTGGATTTTAATCTTTGACATAAATATCTCTTTGTAATACTTAAAAACATGTCAAAAGAACTTTATTTCATTGTATATAGTTTTATATTGGGTTACTAGCAAAGAAAGCATGAGAAACAAATACGTGTTTGTGTTTTTAGTTAGAGAAGGATTTGTCTCATCAAAGTTTCCTACTTTTTGCTATTTTACTCTGTTGTAATTGGTCTGATATTTAAATCAATGCTCTAGACATTTGTACCAGAGTAATGATTGTTACTTTAAGTTTGAGAGGATGTCAAAATACATACATTCAGGAGACTGAGGAAATACGGTTATAGAAATTGCGTTAAATAGGTCCAAGTTTCAGGACCCCAGGGATTAATAAGTGAAATTGAAATTCACTTTTTCTCAGCCTCTGGATTTTGTTTGTTTAAGAGGCAGTTCATATCGTTCTGAATTTCTTTCATTTGTGTTATTTATACGTTAGTACATACCTCTGGTTCTTTAGAAGCTAATGTGGTTTTTATTGAATGTTATATATTTAATAATAGCTTTGCATTGTATAAAGGTGAAAGCATAAGTTGATGATCTGCTCATTTTTTGTGGTATAAAAGGTACATCTTTCAAGTGCATAGCATGCTCTCTATCAACTGCCCATTGAGAGTTGAATAATTCTCTCTCAAGAGAAACTACAAACATTTTCATGATTATGAGAAAACATTTGTATAATACTTCCCTGGAAATGTTTCAGCTTGACTTTTGTAAAGTTCTTCTGTCATAAATATGGAGTTTGTTTATTTCCATTTACTCATTGGGAAACTGAGATACATAATGTTTACCTTCATTTTTACTCACTGAAGTCCATTAGTAACCAATGGTAGAATATAGGCATCTTACTTGTAGTTCTGTGGTTGGTTTATTGTATATCATTTCTTAGCATCCCATTAACTGTACCAGTTTCCTTTATTCACCTTTATCTGTGATATTTCTCAAGGAATGGAAAAAAAAATCTCACAGTTTTCAATTCCTTCTTCCCCCAAATCAGGAAGCATATGGACTTATGACACACTATGCTTAAGTAAATTTTAAGGTTTTTAAGGAAATTATTTATACCCAGTCCTTTAATCCTTCTGCCTTCTTGCATACTGGATGATAAGTGTTCTAATATTTGTTAAATCTATGTTTTATTAAATGAATGAATAAGTGAAACTTTGACTAGACAGCATTTGAAGTATAGAACACTTACTTCATGTTAAGTAGAATAAAATACATAGAACATAATTTCAGGGTCTAACTAGATGTTTTGGCACACTGGACTTTAACAGGTTCATGTGTCATTTGAGTTGAATTTTCATATCATCTTCTAGGCTGTAACTTAATTTTTATTGGGTTGCTATGTTTTAACTCTTTCCAGCAAAAGCTTAAAAAAAAGAACACTAAAAAAATATAAAGTGTAATGTGCCTAATGTACTAATCTTGAAAAGCTACTCTAAAAATGGGGATTAAAAAATAAATAAATATGACCCCTTTTCATACTAGGCTTACTTTCATGAATGTTGAAATTCACTAAGGTTTATAGAAGTTCATAATTAAAGTCAAGATCTATAAACAGGCAGCTTTGCCTTCTCTATTTCAGAATGAGCTGTTTGGTGAAGTATTCCACAATAGATCAGGTTCAATAACCAATGTTTGATAATGAAATAAAACCTGCAGCTGGGGTAGAAATAAATTCTAGACTATTTATTGCAGTATTCCTTACCATTATATAGTACTACATATTTTGGCTAGTTTTACTCAATCTTCTTGCTGGGGACAGAGGGAGTTTTAAGAAAAAGTAGCCGCTGACTGGTATTAATAATAGTTGAAGAGATCCCCAGGAGTAAAAGAAAAAAAAAATGAAGGAAAGGAATCTGAAAACTTGCTTTTTTTTGACCAATTAGTGACAAGTTTCTGAGTTACTCCTTCTTTCTTAATCTTCATTATTAGTTGATTTGATTAGGAAAAGAAAAGAGACTTTACCATCACCCTTGTCACTCAGGGCAAGAATTCACTGTTTTAAAGTGGAACTGACACGTGAGTTTCATTAAGACTGATAATGTGGCAGCACAGTGAAAGCGTGGGGCTGTTACCACCATGTAGACATCTTAAATAAGCTATTACTTTTTGACCAAATGTTCTGTTACTCGTTACAGTGATCTTATATGTACTGATGGTTGAATATAATGGATTGAAGAGGTTTCATTTTAGGTTGGCTTTCAAATTTTGTGTATATGAGAGGGCTGTCCAGAAATTATCTAGCCATGGTAATATGAAAAATAGAGTCATTTATGGGCTGAATTTATTTTCGGCCAGCCCTCATATGGTTTAGTTTAGTTTTTTGGGATTTGCTCACATTGTGGGGCCACCTTCCTGGTGAAAAAGGGCAATTAGATAATTTGTTCATGTTTGTGGAAACAGTGTAGGAATTATTAGTGACAAGCTGCCACTTGACACTTACATGTATATTTTCTACAGCTGTTTTGTTGGTTGTTTACATACTAAAACAAAAATTCACATCAGGAAAACAGTAATGAAATGAAATTCTTTCTGATAAAGGGATATATGGTAAGGGCTTACAAGTCTTTCTTTAGTTCCGCAAGTTTTAGTGAATTCTTCCAAGGCTTTTTTGTTCCAAATTCTGTGCCTTTATGCTACCTCTTCCCTCCACAAAAAGACTTGCAGGATTGCTCTCTCTCCCTGTTTCCCCACCTGCTATGAGAATATGGAAGCAAAGACTGTGTCTGATTTGACCGTCACTGTATCTTTAGTGCTTAGCGGAGTATCTGGTACAAAAGATGTACCCAGGACATGTTTGTGATGTGAGTGAACACGCAGACATTTGCCACCTTAAAAGGAGGCATAAAAGTTCAGTTCTTGGACCTATCGTTTTCATTCAGTTCCTTTTTTCTGCTATTGCTTTGCGCTTTTGTCTTTATTATGTTGCATTTCATTCATTTGCATATTACTCAGTAAATGAGTTTGTGTTTTGCTTAATATAGTGTATCTTCATTCTTTGCTATTCTGAGGTCAGTTACTATAAATATTTGTTAGTCCCTAGTACAATGTGAATGTCTTAAGATGGTACCAAAATAGGACATTCACTTCAAATTTCCCTATTTGTGGAAGTTGGAATTATTTCCTCCATTTGCTTCTCTATAACGAGTGATACATGTTATGAGGGCACTGGGCTGGTTCAGAGGCACTGCCGGTGTTATTCAGTGTTATGATGCAGAAAACATTTTTTGGGGGAACTAAATGGCTAATGTTGAAGGATACCTAACAAAATGTGACTTCATTAAATGTTAGCACTTTTGTCTTTTCATCCACTCCTTCCATTGTAGCCATTTCAAACTAGCCCACAGAGTGAATGAATCCATACGGCCCCTTGGTACTGGATTTAACCTTTAAGATCCTTAAAATCTTTCTTTTGCAGCATTACAATTTTGAAACACTTGGACACCATCATTGGTTCTCCTGTCTTTTTCTTTTTCTTCTTCTCAAACTCCATGTATTTTGTCATTGAAGCCTCTGTTCCCCTGGCACTCAGTTCTTGTCAGGGAACTGCCAACATTGTTGGGGTCATCTCCATCTTCCCCACCAGTCTGTATAAGCCATGCTTGTCTCATTCACCCTCGTGTCATCAGCACTCAGCAGTGTCTGTTGTGAAGATTGTACTCTAGAAACACACATTAAATGAGTAAACAGATTTGCTTATTTACCTGTTCGTATAGGACAGGGATGATGTGAAGGTGGTCAGGGCATTCCCTGATCTTAGAATACAGCCCAGTGCTTTTCAAGCATACACTGATTAGATGTTATAAGTAAGTAGTTACAAGAATTTTAATTCCTGAAGAAAGAAGCTACGTTTTCTGTGTGTAAGATCTACTTATCAGGATTCGATGCCTTAATTTGTTTTTCCTTGGTATGGTTAAAGAGACACAGTTTAAACCTTACTTGATCTCTACACATTTTTTTTCAGTAATGTACCTTTCTTTGCCAGAATTCTGAACATAGTTAAAATATAGAGGGTGTAAGTTTATATGCTGTCTATACTACCTGCAAAACTCTATCAAGGTTTCATTGCATTCTTATTACTTGTAAATCTATAATTCTGGTGTCAGATGGAGTTTAATGTTGTATGAGCTATAAGTTAGTTCAAATTTTGGAGAGGTAGATTTCTTTTTCTCTCAGTTACAAAAGTGGAATTACACATTTGAAAATAAATTCATCCTGAATGCACACAAATAATGGAATGTATTGAGGCATATATTTTTAAAAATATTACTGCACAATTAAAGGAAGGTCATGAGGTAAAGTAGTCATGCAGCAGGTTTAAACTATTTACAAATAGCATTATGAGAAAGAAAATAAAATTAATTCAAATGATAGTGTCAGATAAAAAATATATCCAGCCATGTAATACAAAAAGTAGAGGCATTTATGGCTGGATCTGGACCACCTACACACACACATGCACACACGCATGTGCCCACACACACACACATGCACACACACGCTCATGTGCGTGCTCCCTTTCTCTCCCCTCCCCCTCTCCCCCCTTTCCCCTTTCTCCCTCTCTCTCCCTCTCCCACTCCCCCTCCCCCCCCTCACCAGGCATACATGTTAACTTTGTTCAGGTGGCAGCTTTTGTGGTTTGTTGTAGTTTCAGCTTGTCCAGGTGTTCCTGTAGTAATGGAACACAGAGTAAAATGGAAGGCTCATAAAATATCTTGTCATTTGGGCCTTCCTGGAGAAACCTAGCTTGAATTTCTGAGTGGTCAGCTTGACATTTTAAAGTAGGGAGAAGTTGTGTCATTATTTCTAGAACACTCCAGTAGTTAGAGGAAAAGATTTGAAGTTCATTGCAGTAATTGCTGACAGCTTCCACAGAATGAGGTGCTTTTAGTAAGCATCTGCTGTCTTGAAAAAAGGCAGCCTCCTAAGAATGTGGAGAAGGACTGAGCTTCATGAGATCAATGTGACAGAAACGTAGATAGGGGCATTCTTGTGCCCCTGAAATAATTAATTTTGAAGATGGAAAAGAAGTAAAATGATTTTTATTGGTTCATATGTGTATGATCTTCAAGCAAAGAAAGAGTCTAGGCTTCTGAAATTTACTTGTATTTTTAGTAACTTAAAGTACAAAACCTGGTGACCAGCAGTCACAGCAGCAAGGTAGCTGGTATCGCTGGACAATCCCTACTCTCACAGCGCTCCCCTTCCCTGGAAACCTGCACTTTTACTCCTAGTCCCATATGGAGAAAAAACTTGCAAACAGCCACAAACCATATGTAATGCCAGGGTTCACATCATGCCATGGACAAAGCAGAAAAAAGGAAAAATTCAAGTCTTTATATGATTATTTGAGTTAAGGACTTTATGCTTTTTGTGAAGGTTGTAGCACTTGGGTTTTTTTGAACTTTTGAGTATGTTGTGTTTGGTTTGCTTTTTTTCCCCCTGCTGGATGCCAGACAGTATTCAACTGAAGGAAACACATGGGAATGGCACATTAATCACATGGCACTATCTTCTGCTGACGTAGCTAACATTTATTGCTTAATAAAGAACATCCTGCACATATAACAACTAGGTTTCCAGTATCTGTACTATGTCTATGTGTAGATGTGCATTCATATTTAAACATGCTTTTACCTGTGACCTTCAGAAAACATTAACGCATAGATTTTGGAATGCTGTTTATGCTGCTTTTAAACTGGGGTTTTCTTATTGATTGATTGATTTTTCAATTACAGTTGACATTCAGAATTATTTTATATTAATTTCAGATGTACAACATAATGGTTAGACATTTATATAATTTACAAAGTGATCTTCCTGATAAGTTTAGTACCCATGGGGCACCATACATAGTTCTTACCATATTATTAACTATATTACCTGTTCCGTATTTTACATCCCCATGACTGTTTTCTAACTATTAATTTGTATTTCTTAATCCCTTTGTCTTTCCCCCTAACTCTGCCCCCAGTCTGGCAACCATCAGTTTATTCTCCGTATCTTTGTGTCTGTTTCTGTTCCATTTATTTATTTATCTTGTTCTTTAGATTCCACATATAAGTGAGATCATTTGGTATTTGTCTTTCTCTGTCTGACTTATTTCAATTAGCGTAATACTCTTAAGGGTCATCCATGTTGTTGCAAATGGTGAGATTTCATTCTTTTTTATGGTCAAATAATATCCATTATAGATATATACCATTTCTTGTTACCTAATCCTCTATTGATGGGCTCTTAGGTTGCTTCGATACCTTGCCTATTATAAATAATGTTGCAGTGAACATAGGGGTGCATATATCTTTTCAAATTAGTGTTTTGAATTTCTTCAGATAAATATCCAGAAGTGGTCATAAAGTAGTTCTAGTTTTCATTTTTTGAAAAGCCTCCAAACTGTTTTTCATAGCGACTGCACCAATTTGCAATCCCACCAATAGGGCACGAGGGTTCCCTTTTCTCTGTATCCTTGCCAACACTTGTTGTTTTTGGATTTATTGATGATAGCCATCCTGACAGGTATGAGGTGCTATCTTGTGGTTTTAATTTGCATTTCTCTGATGATTAGTGACATTGAAGATTTTTTCATGTGTCCATTGGCCATGTGTGTGTGCTTTTTGGAGAAATGTTTATTCAGGTCCTCTGCCCATTTTTTAAATGGGATTGCTTGTTTTTGTATGTTTTGTTTTGTTTTTGATGTTGAGTTGTCTGAGTTCTTTATAAAATTTAGATATTAAACTCTGTTAGATGTATCATTAATAAATACATTCTCCCATTCAGTAGGTTGTCTTTGCATTTTGTTGATGGTTTGTTGTAGTTTGTGAAAACATTTTGCTGTGCAAACTTTTTTTAGTTTGATGTAATCCCACTTGTTTAACTTTTTTCTTTTGTCTCCTTTGCCTGAGAAGATACAGTCCAAAAAATATATCTCCTAAGAGCAATGTCAGAGAACTTACTGCCTATGGTTTTCTTCTAGTAGTTTTATGGTTTCTGGTCTGACATTTAAGTCTTTAATCCATTTTGAGTTTATTCTTGTATGTGGTGTAAGAAGATGGTCCAGTTTCATTTTTTTGCATATATTTGTTCACTTTTTTCCAATACCATTTATTAAAGTATATTTACCCCAATGTATATTCTTCCCTCCTTTTTCACAGATCAAATGGTATTGATACAGATTTATTTCTGGGTTCTCTATTGTATTCCATTGATCTATGTGTCTGTTTTTATCCCAGCACCATGCTGTTTTGATTACTTTAGCTTTGTAGTATAGTTTGATGCCAGGTAGCATGATCCTTCCAACTCTGTCTTCTTTCTCAGATTGCTGTGAGAGCTACAGGTTTTAAATGTATGATCTAAAAATAAATCTTTATCTGAACTCCAAACCTAGGAACAGACTTTGTATAAGCAAATTTATTTGTTTTTAAATGCTTCCTAATTTTTTTCAGTTTTATTGAAGTATAATTGACAAAATTGTCTTCTATTTTAAAATGTGCATTATGATAATTTGCTATATCTATTCATGAAAGAATTTCTTCCACCTACTTAATTAACACATCCATCACCTCATATGTTTACCTTTATTTCTAGTGAGAACATTTAAGTTCTACATTCTTAGGAAATTTTAATCATACAAAACTGTATTATCAACTACAGTCACTATGTTATATGTTAGATCCTCAGACTCCTATGCATTTTATAGCTGAAAGATTGTACCTTTTTACCATCCTTTCCCTGTTTCCCCCACCCTCCAGCCCCTGACAACACACTTTTCTACTCTGTTTCTATGAGTTCAGCTATATTTTTGATTCCACGTATTAGTGATATTTTTCAATATTGGTCTTTCTGGCTTAAATCATTTAGCATGATTCCCTCAAGGTTCATCCACACACACAAACATACAATATTTTCATCCATTCATTTTTTGATGCACATCTTAAGTTGTTTCCATTTTGCCAGAAAAGAAATAAATGACTTCAGAATAAGAAAGGAAGAAGTAAAACTATCTCTAGTTGCAGATGACCTGATATTATATATAGAAAACCCTGAAGCCTATACCAAAAAAACTGTTAGAATTAATCAGTGAATTCAGTTAAGTTGTAGGGTACAAAATCAGTATGCAAAAATAAGTTGTATTTCTATACACTAACAATGAACTATCAGAAAGAAATTCATGAAACAGTCCCATTTATGATTGTATAAAAAAAGAATAAAATAGTTAGGGATAAATTTAACAAGGAAGCAAAAGATCTGTACACTGAAAACTGTGAGACATTGATGAAAGAAATTGAAGAAAACACGAATGAAAAGATAGTCTGTGCTAATGAATTGGAAGAATTAATATTGTTAATATGAGGGCTGTCTGGAAAGTATCCAGCCATGTCATATGATAATTAGAGGCATTTATGACTCGATCTTTTCCAGATAGCCCTCATATTCATACTACCCAAAGGATTCTACCAATTCAATACAATCTCTATTAAAATTCTGGTGTCATTTTCACAGAAATAGAAAAACAATCCTATAATTTGTATAGAACCACAGAAAACCCTGAAGAGCTAAAAGAATCCTTGAGAAAAAAGAACAAGGCTGGAAGCATCACACTTTCTGATTAAAACTATATTACAAAGCTGTAGTAATCAAAACAGTATGGCATTGCCATAAACCAGATGCATAGATGAATATAACAGAACAGAGAGCCCAGAAATATACCCATGCATTTAAGGTCAATTAATTTACAACAAATGAGCCATGAACACACACAGGGAAAGGATAGTCCCTTTAGTAAATGGTGTTGGGAAAACTGGACAGCCACATGCACAAGAATGAAACTGGAACCCTATCTTACCATATACAAAAATCAATTTAAAATGGATTAAACACTTAAATTTAAAATATGAAATTGTAAAACTCCTAGAAGAAAACAATGATTTTTGTGTAAAAGAAATTGCTATTGAGATACTAAGTAGCTGATAATTATTAGCAATTAAAATTATATATATATATATATATATATATATATATATATTTTTTTTTTTTTTTTACATGAAATTTCAAGCATAGTCTGGAATCATTGATACCACAGCCTAAAGGGACTTCAATAACCTTGGCCTCAGGCAGTAAGCCTTTTAATTATTTTACCTGCATAAATAAATAGAATTATATTTTCTCTATTTCACAAGCAAGAAAGCTAAATCGCTTAGAAGGTAACAGAGATGCACTAAATCATAAGTTAATATAAGGAGAAATAAAACTTAGTTTGCATACATTTTAGTCTACTTATGATCTGACCAGAAAATGTCAAGTATTTTAAAAGAAGGATTTTTTAAATAAGAAATTGTCTTATATCTGATAAATGTAATAACCTTTATAAACTTTTTAAAAAATAACTATTTTAACTGTATGGGGCATATTTATTTAATTTGCTTTCTGTGTCACATAGAGCTATTTCATCACTTAAGAATATTTCATAGGCTTAGTTATGAGCCTATGAAAGCTGCCTACAGGATGTTCTAGAAATGCAGAGACAACTCATTCAATAATCAAAACTTCAGTTCACAGATGACATGCTTAAAGTACTACTCAGAAGAAGCTAACTTTTTGAAATAGTGATCTTATGAGAGTATTTCTTGATTATTTAAGCTCTACATTTTGCATTGAGATATTACAGTAATAGCATATTCTGTGGGGAAGGCTTAAAAGTCACTGTACGAGGGCTGTCCAAAAAGCATCCAGCTGTGTAATATGAAAAATAGAGGCATTTATGGCTGGATTTTTTTCCAGATAGTCCTCGTATTTCTCATCACAGTACTTTACTGTGTATAATTGTTCATTCATAAAAGCAAAATATAGACATATATACATACATATATACACCTAAATGCATAAATTTCACAAGTACCATAAAAGCAGGCAGCACATGTGTCTTGTTCACTGGTGCATTCTGGTACCTGGCACAGAGCAGCTGTTCAGTGAGTAATTTTGAATGCATAAACAAATAAGTTCTAAGAACTTTCCCTGTTAATACTGTTTGTTGAAACACAAGTTGTTAATAAATTGACAGCACTTATCTTTGAAATTACTGCCCTGCAAGCGTTAATTCTCTTGTTTACTCTACTTTATGATCCCTGTTGAATGTATGTATTCCAGAAGAAAGGATGTCACTCAAACCCAACATGTATTCATGCCTTTTCCTCTCTGCATGCTTGTTCCCTGTCTTGAGTGTCATCTGTCCTCTTCCTTTATTATATAAAATATATCCAACCTGTAAATTCTGTCTTAAATGCCACTTCTGGATCATCCCTGTACTTCCCAGTAGTAAATATACCCATAGAGCTATCTTTGCTTGATGTTCTACCTTTTATGATATGCTTTCATATGGTAGATGTGTGAATAAGAAGTAAAATAACTAGCTCTAAAAGCGTTGTATATACAATTGTATTTAATACTCAGAACAGCTCTAGGAAGCAGGTACTATCATTATCTTTATTTTATAGATGAGAAAAAGGAGACAGCATGGTTTCTTCAGGTCATATGGCTAATAAATGAAAGAACCTGGCCTTAAACATCATGGCACTAAATCTGTATTCCTTATGCTTAATCATGAGCTATACTGCCTGCTCCAATCTTATGATATTTATGTAGAGAATATTATCCCCACTGTTCATAGTAAGAAACAGGGAGATGTTAAGGTGACTTAATATTCACACATCTGAAGAACTTAAACATAGATATTCTAATCCACCGTTTCTATTTTTCATCTAATTGCTTTGCTATTTTTTTAACCTTTTAACATATGTACTTTATATGCCTATCTAAAGCATAGGTTCATTAGGGGTAGGAAACTAGGTATAAACACTGTAGAACAAACAAACAAACTGCTGCTACACTGTGGAAAATAAATAGCTGGCACTCGTCTGTTATAATTTGCTGGGTGGTTGTCCAGATACATTTTCCTTCGTTATCACTACACATTTTCTCTTCTTTGTTCCTCCTTGATACATTTTATTGGTTATACATTTTTTACTGACCAACCCTGCATCCTGGGGCCAATTGTTGACTATTTTATACAATTAGTGTTTATGGAAGAACACCAGAAAAAGAATTTCTGTAGCCTTGACATTAGTATACGTGGTCCAGATTTTGGCAACCAAAGCTGCCATACTTGAACCCAGGGTGTGGAAGGCTGTTAGGTCCCTCTGTCACGTTAGTTTAGAGTCTCAGTAAAGCTGCTGCAGTGCTTCGCACAGCTTTGATTCTTCCCTCTGTTGCGTTGCCCCGTAATAGAAACCCTGTTCCATTTCTTATCTCTTCCTCTTTAGCGTGCCGGCAGCACTGCCTTCTGACCTGGTTTAAGCGTCCTTAGTGACCTCTGGCAATGCAGTGTGTGGATGGATCCCTTCGGGAATATGCCCACTCGGTTAGATTTATAGTAATGATTTTACTTCTTACACGAGTTTGGTTAAAATTTTTATACACTCTTATTAAAGAGATAATTTCACATTGTAATTTGCTTCACAAACCTCCCACAGTTATATTAAGCAGATGGTTGCCAAACACCAGTTCAAAGTAGATTGCTCTTATATGAAATAAAATCCACACTCAGAAAATCTGGCAGTGTAAGCTGGTCTTCTTCCAAAACAGGCTCTCAGACAACTTTCTCTTTACTCAAAGCTGGCAAACTACTACACCTGTATTAGACATGCAGTAAAAAAGCAAAAACAAAAACATAAACACATCAGATGGCATACAGTGATTCAAAATATTTTCCTTTAACATACTTTTTTTTTTCTTTATTGCTAATAGTCACTGCTTTGCTTTTGATAACACAGGGAGAATAGCAAGAATTTGGTCATCAGTTCAGGTTCTCATGTCAGATTTGGCACTGAATATAGATGTGTGACTTGGACGTGTTACTGGTGTCACCCATTCTGAGCTTTAGTTTTCTCATCTGTAAAATGAGAATAATGTCATGTACCTCACAGAGTGGCTGTCTTGATTGTGTCAGGCAATATATATAAAGCACCTAAAGTCTTTCCTGACATATAGTAGTTTTTTAATTAATGTTATGTTAATGATGTTTTGTGTTTAAAACCTCACTCTGTATTTATTGATGCCTAGTCGCTGTAACTTTACAAGAGAAGTGTTATAGGCAAATCAGCAACAACAGTTCAAGAAACATATATCAGGTACCTAGAGTATGTAAGGGTAAAATGGTTTAAAAATGGTGAATACACACAGCATTTCCTTTCAAGGATCTCACACAATAGGAAGTGAAGATGTTATACTATAAAAAGTGTAGAGTTAAGGCAAATGCACTAATGAAATCACTATAATGTGTCTGTGAGCTCAGGAAACAACACTTCATGAAAAAAAGGTAGCAGATAAGTGAGCCTTGAATAGTATGCTAATATTGATAGCAATGGGGGAAGGATTCCAGAAAATAGTAACAAGATCCAGGAAAAAAAAAGTAAGTGGAGATGTACAGGATGAGTTCCAGGAACAATGACTGAAAGTGACTGGAAAAGTTATGAATAGCTAAGGGCCTAATAGGACGTAGGGCCAAGGGACGTGATGGAGCTGTGTTGTGGATGCCTTTAAATTCCACACCAATCCCTTTGGATTTAATTTGTAGATAGCGGGTAGTCACTGAAGATGTTTAGAAGAGTAATACGAGCTTAGCTTTAGAGAGATTAATCTAACAACTGAATGTAGGATGAATTGGGGGCGTGGAATGTGGCAAAAGACCGAAGAAAAGGACCAGTTAGAAAGCCGTTGAAATCATTCCAGGTGAGAGGTCATGGAGAATTTTAAAGAAGTTCTTTGTTGCCCATGAAGGTGCTGAAAAGGAGCTGGATATGCAAGACATGGTAGATACTGAATCCTTAGCACTTGGCAAGTGCAATCATTCATTTAAAGTATGGAAAAAAGATTAGACTGTTGTTTGTCTGTGGCATTTTTATTTAAATTGGGCTTATTTTCTCCACATTGTACATTTCTCAGGAAGTAGCCGTCTAACAAAAAAGAAGAAACTTCATCCTTGGGCTGCATTGGTGCCACCATGCTGGTCAATACAGTCATGTGGTTTGCTAATGGGCAGGCACTCTGTGTAAGGTTTCATAACTCGTGGGAGACCATCAGGGAGTCAGGTAACTTGACCTCTTTTGTTTGACCTTTTTTTCAGGGAGGTAGAGAGGACCCTTTTTTTTTGTATTTGTTTTGTTGTGAACATCCCTTTAAACGTAAATGAAATGCTACACAAGCTGCTCATAAGTATGATTTATCTTTATATGCATAATAATAATTGATGCAAGACTGTCAAACTTGACCACAAAGGAAGTCTTAAAATGCCACCTTCCAAAAACTGTTGGTTTAGGGATTAAAATTAATAATATTGACTTATTCCTCAAATGGCTGTTTTTACCTACCACTTGTAAGTGGTCATAGCCTGACAAAGGAATATAGACAAAGTGTGGGGTAGGGACAGGATTGAATCATTTTATTATTTTTTTTATTTTTTGGGTAGTTCCCTGGCTGGGAATCGAACTCTGGCTGCGGCATTGAGCGCACCAAAGCCTAGCCACTACACCACCAGGGAACCCCCTTGAATTGTTTTAAAATGGACAAGTTCTTCAGGAACTAGTTATACTCCATAGACCTACTTCTGCCTTAAGGCAAAAGCAGATTTTCAAATTGAAAGGCAGTTAGTTGTTTTGAGTAGACCTTTGTATCCTGGATTTAACAGAAAGTATCAATTTAGTTCATTTTAAGGAAACTAAAAGCATCTCTTTTTTTATTGGACCATTGTAGACTCCTAATATCCTCTTCTTCAACTCATGGACATAGTTTTATAGTGTCTGACATCAATTTTCCAATGACTGATATTTGTCCTAAATATTAATATTAATATTAATAATAGTTACTTGTTTAAATGGAGAATCATAGAAAAATGGCTAGGCTAAGAGGCAGAGATCTTGAGTAGACATCAATCTCATATTTACTAACTTTGTATCCATGGGAAAATCACTTACACCCATAGCTCCATTCGTTTGTGTCTATGGCTGCCCTACCTACAATTCACTATTGTTTGATAAGCAAATGAGACAGAATATATACTTTTTAAATTATAAAAATTATAATAAGTTGCTATTTTTCTATTATTATTAATGACAGAATCCTAAGTCCTTAGTGTAAAGAGAATATTAGGAACATCAAGTGTTTATTTTCCATATTTCAGATGGTATAGGTGACTGAGTCAACCAAAATAAATTTCTCAGTGTCCCACAACTAGTTGTTCTTATTCTCAGAATGATAACAGTATTTCAGAAATCAGCACAGTCTTGAGCTAGTTCCTCTAATGGGTTTTTAAAATAAATGATCTAACTATATTAGGGAGAGGAGAGTGGATGAGAAGAGAAAATGAGACATGGTCACGTGGTGGAGAGATGCTCCCCACCCATGGCTCGCCTGCCGTGCAATGACACCAGTGTCAGGACTTGTCCAACCATTTACAAAATGGATGCTTTAAGGGTGTTGTGAGGGAGCTGTTTTGCAAGACCTACCCATTTATTCATTCACAGTTGAAAGAAACAAAAGTTTTATATTGTGTGAAATTTTGTTGAGGAAATTAAAAAAAAACTGCACAAAGCTTAAAACAATTTTTGTTGTGATGATTTTACTTCAGTTGTTTAGACTGTTCTCGGTAAATTCTCGGTAAATGACTGCTTTACATCAGAGTTTTAAAGGCAGTTCGTTCTTTTCACACATTATTTAAACAGCTGCTGGGCTGTTAACATGGCTTTAATCATGTTTGGTGTTTCTGTTTTGAAAGTTTAAATGAGAGAAAGTTGTATTAGCTCAGAAGCAACTTCAACAGATTATTAGATAGACTTCTTGATTAAATTAGTGTGTATAATACAATCTCAGTATCTGTTGTAGACCGGGAAAGGTTGATGCTCGTAAATAACAACAACCGTTACATGTCTTCCTGAATGCTCACACAACAGAAACAAAGTATATGAAAGTTCACATACACATCATATCTGAAAGATTTTTTTCTCCCAATTTGGGAACTGAGGAATGATATGTTAGCTATCTTTTATTCAGCACTGTGAAATGAACATTACTTTAACTCTTGTAGTATTTGCTTCCTTTAAAATTAAAAATTGAAAATTGAAAAATAATATTTTGGAAACTAAACAGAAACAAATCACTAATTTGATAGTAATTAATCTAGAAATGTTTCTTTTGTATTCCATAAGATCAATAAATATTACATCCTTTCAGATACAGCAAGTGAATCATAATATCTTTACATTATTTTCCTGGGTAGGAAATTTAAATAATCTGTGGATTAGTAGAATCAAGTCATACAAATAATAAAGTTTTAAGTTGTGGAAAATTTAATTGAGATATTAAAATTGTTTAATAATGATATTTTAGGATCTGGTAATTATGATACTTCCAAAACTTGACATTCAAAAATGATAGGGTTATTTTTGAAAACCACCTAAGTTATCCTTCAAATGGATAACTCAGATTAACTGATTATATTTCATCATGCATATAGAAAATGATCTTTCTTACCAAAATCTTAAAAATTAAGAATTTCATTATTTAAAGACATCATTTGCCAGACATTGTACAATCATTGCTTTGTTGCATTGGTGGATGACTTGGTTAAGGTGTAGAGTAAAAAGTAGTAAATGCTCAATTTCTAAGGAAAAGCCTCTCTACATTTATGTGCTGTTCAGGTCAGTCAACTTACTATGTAACCAAATTACACACGTAAAATATTTCCTATGCTGTTATTCACTTTTATGACCTTTTTCTGAGTATATATCATCCTGTTAATATTGGGTTTCTTATTTAAGTTCCTGTTCTTCAGTTTTTGTCTTAAACCTTCAAAATCACTTACAGCAAAATGTAGACAGGCCACGGGTACTTTAAAAATCATTGAGCCAGCCAATACAGATTAAGAGAATTCAGTTTCAGTTTTTGTTTCCTATTGGTTGAGGTTCGAGTGTGATGTCATGCATGTATGCAATAACGTGCGTTTTAGTTTCCACTTCATTTTTAAATGGTATGCATTTGGGTTTTGAATTGTCTTTTTTTAATTTTCTTTTTTTTTAGTTGTCAGATATCTTTGTTTTTAAAAAACATTTTTAATTAAATTTATTGGGGTGACATTAGTTAGTAAAATTATATAGGTCTCAAGTGTACAGTTCTATAGTACATCGTCTATGTGCTGCGTTGTGTGCTCACCACCCAGAGCCAGTTCTCCTTCCATCACCGTGTGTTTGACCCTTCCTGCCTCCTCCACCCCCCCTTCCCACTTACCCTCTGGTAACCCCTAAACTGTTAGTGGTAAAGAAAATTTTCATTATGATACAGACTGAATTTTTAAAATATTTTTAACAGCTTTACAAAATAATTTTTCTCAGTTTGGTTTTCTACCTTTTTTTAAATAATAGTAATCAATATCTATTTACCTGTGTAAATATCCTATTTGGTAATCCTTTATTAATATTAGTAGTATCTAATAATTTTAAGCTGGAAAGAACACTTTCCTTTTTTTTTTTTTTTGGTGGTTCCCTGGCTGGGAATCGAAAGTATCTAATAATTTTAAAATGAAATGTTTACCCATGTTTAATGTTATATTTTGATAATCCATATTATAGTATTCTCACTAGGGAAAATGTAACATCAAGTCATAGTCTCATAATTCTGTGTTATTTTGAAATTTGAGGGCCCATAATTGGGCTAAAAAACTATTCTTTATAAATATACATTTCTTCAGTTCCTGAAATGGAATGCTGGTAGACTTTACACTCATTTAATGTATCTTATCAGATGTTGAGTAGCTTAAGGATATAAATGATGGCATTGCTGAGAAGTTTGTAATCTTTAGTACATCATTTAAAATAACTGTACAAGACAATTTACCTATAGGATAGTATAGGAAGTAATGCTATACAAAGTCATACTGTTCATTTTTCATCTAAATTTTTTCTTTAAATGACAATTATGAGTGAAATATGGGATTACGTATGATAAGCAGATAGTGTTTTACACTAATTAGGAAGATCTTCCTGACCAGAAAAAAACATTATGGAAGAATTTCTTTGAGTATTGAAAAACCTATTGACGCAAGATACAGAATCCAGAAGCCACATTGTAAACTCAAAATGTATAGTTAGCATGCATGCCAAAAAAGACCCTTGAGTGAAAAGATAAACCAAAATATTTGCAAAACATCAAATACAGGTCTAAGTTCCTTAGTATATAAGCATTTAAGTCCAGTGAGAAAAGACTGATGATCTAGAAAAATGGGCAAAGAACTTTGATGGTTCCCCTCCAAAAAAACCTAAAGTTTAAACATTGAAAAGATGTATAACTTCACTCATAATAAAAAAATGCAGATTAAAACGAGTAAAATACCAATTGTTATCTATAAGATTGATAGTTCTATGTGGTATGACATAATGTCTATAATAGCAATAAATAAGAAATAATGGTAAATTTCTATTTATAGAACCTGGATGAATAAGTTATAAGACATTTGTAAAATGCAATATGTGCAAGTATTTCAAAGAAAAATTAAGGTTTCTGTGTACTAACATGTGGAAAATATTAACCAGATATTAAAGATTAAAGCAAAGTTCAAGTCAGGTGAATTGTACAATACCTTTTGTGTAAAAAGGAGAGACTATCTGTACATACACATCCATGTACATATACAATATTGAATTAGAAACTGAGGCTAATGGCTGCATTTGAGGTCAGAACTGAGGGATGGTTGAACTTTGGCTAGAAAAAAACCTTTTTATTTGTTAAGCTTTATGTTGATTAATTTTTACTAGTTCATGAATTCTTTCAACATATCAAACAATTTAAAGAAAGAAAATTCTTAACCGATTAAGTAAAACACTTGACTGAATATTGCCTGAAATACTTCCTCTGTGCCACCACAAATTTCATGTTTCTGTTGGGAATCTTAAGATGGGTAAAATATTGTCCTTCCCCTTCTCAAAAATCAGCAACGCAGTACTGATTTGTAGATAGGGTAAAACTCAATGTAGTAGATATTCTTTTTGAGATGGGGCTAAGGAAGGCCATATATCCTTTTTAAATCTCAGAGTAGTTTACGTACTGTAAGTTAATTGATCTGCCCAGTAACCTTATGGAATAGAACACAGTATGTCCAAAGAAAATGAACAGATAAGCCCTTTTTCTGTATTTACTCATTTAATGCACACATCAGGCCTAGGGAGTGAGTCTCATTTTAATAGAGGACCTAGAGAACTGAAGTAACTGGCAGAAGGCAATGCTGCTTGTACTAAATGCCATTGCTAGTATTCAAATTCAGGCACTCCTCTGGCTGTAGTGTCCTCCCTCTTAATGGCTAACCTATTATGCTGTTCACGCTTTATTCTGTAGTCTGAATTCATTTCCACTTTGCAAGTGAAAGATGTAAGAGTCAGAGGTTAAATAATTTGTTCAAGATTATACTGCTAGCAAATGTCAAAGCCAGTAAGTACTAGAGACATGTCCCCATGAGTGAACCCTGTGGTCCCCTCACTGGACCCCACTGCCCCTGGTCGATAGGGGAGTTTCCAGGAGGAAACAGGGGAAGAGCCATTTTGACAAGCACTGCCTGTCATAAGTACTAATGACAAGTCACAGAATGTGTGGTTTCACTAAGAAAACAATTGCAGTAAAAAGAACTAACTTCCTTTTAATGAAAATATTTCCTCTATTCACGTAATACCAAATGATTTGTTTTGCTCAGTGACTTTGATATGACTTCTTAAGAAACTCTCAAGATCACTGGATTAAAAAAAATTCTTGGTCTTCATTTACAACTTGCTCTGCTTTGTGAAAAGACTGTCAGCAATCCAGAATGAGGCCTGTGCTCACAAAATTCCAGTTTTTCTGTGGGATGATCCAAAAACAGCAAACAGAAGGCATTAAATTTCTTAACCGTCACAAGTGCATGCACGCACGCTATGCCATTCCTGTCACTCACCGCTTTCTGGTGTGCACATTTTAAAGCTGGATTACTTGATTTGCAGACTAGTATGTTCCATGGAGAACTTTTTCATATAGGAAAAAAAAAGATAGAGTAGCTTAAGAGCATGCAAGGTCTGTGTACTCTGCCCTGCATTTAGACAGCTCTTAACTGAATGTAAGTGTTTAGTCTGATTTTGGAATATTTGCCTTGACCGTGTGCCTTCATAAGTCTAAGACATTTGCCAGGCTAGGGTCCTGAGTTATCTCTCTTGCTCAGTTCAGAAGCAGGTTTGCACAAGTGCTCTGACGTGAAACAGACTGTGAAGTGTGTGTGTGTGCGTGTGTGTGTGTGTGTGTGTGTAATGATTGTTAAATTAAGAAGAGGTAGGGCTGTGGAGCAAGCAGTATCGTCTTGTCTCTTCCATTATCTTACCTCAGTCTCAGTAGCCTTAGTGACAAACTCAAAAGCCACTACAAGAATTATTTAGAGACTTGCTTTAAAAGTATGTAACTGAGATTAAAGAAATAAATGTGTACAGAAATAACACGTCATTCTGTTTACCTAGAGCTTCCCTGAGCCATCTCCGCTTTCGTGCCAAAGCTGTCCTAAAATACCCTAGAATACAGTATGTGTTAACCTTGCATCGGAGACGGACCGTATCCTCCTGAATATAGCATTCTCAGCCATGTTAATAGCATGGCAGTGGGTGGAAGAGCGATGGAGCTGGCAGCACATAACACACATTGAAAGCGTCTTCTTCTTTTTAAATTACAGCAAATTCAGTAAAGCTAGAAATGCAGAGTGATGAAGAGTGTGACAGGAAACCCCTGAGCCGAGAAGACGAGATCAGGGGCCATGATGAAGGTAGCAGCCTAGAAGAACCCCTAATTGAGGGCAGCGAGGTGGCCGACAACAGGAAAGTCCAGGAGCTTCAAGGCGAGGGAGGAATCCGGCTTCCGAATGGTAAACTGAAATGTGACGTCTGTGGCATGGTTTGCATTGGGCCCAATGTGCTTATGGTACATAAAAGGAGTCACACTGGTAAGCAGCTGAAAGAATAACCTGATGACTGCCTGTGACATCTGATGTTGACATTACCTGACATCTATTCTCTTTCCTTTCTATTCAGGGGTGGCAATGGTGAAACTACCTTTTCAGAATTCTGCTAGTATTGGATTGCTGAAAAGCAGAGAGTAGCCTGGGTCTTGACTCCCCGCCTTCAAATCTGAATAGCATATCAGAAAAGAAGTTTGGGAATCAGTTCCCACAGTTCTTAATATAGCAATAATATGATAAGGGTGCAAACGGTATAGGAGAATGTCATTGCGTAACTTAATCTTTGGGTATTTCTATCCACATTTTACCATACCCATGGGCAGGTAATATAGTTTGCTAGCTAAGAGTTTATACTCTAAAATGGTACTCATGCATTTCTATAGGGGTGGATCATTTTCACCTTATCCTGTTAATGTCTTGAAATACAATTTCCAACCAGCCTTCGCCTTCCCTGGGTCTCTGTAGTAGGTAGATACTTATTTTCCCTAGTTGAGACTTTCACCTGCTTCCTATCATTTTCTGTTTTATTTTAAATCTGGCAAGGAGATACTAGCATGGGCTATAACGAAGGGTGGTGGGTGTGCAAGGAGGAATCTGTACTCGTGAAACAAGGTGAGGAAAGGGACCTAGGTTAATTTAATATATACATTTAGACATTTGAGTAATATGAAAAACCAGCCAGAGGAGGAGGCTTTATTTAAATCTCTTCAAATCCTTTGGCAAAAACGAAACAAAACAAAACAAAGAAAACAAATGAGATTGTAGCAGATTGTTGATTCTTGAAAAAAGATTCAAGTTCAGATGAATATTGATTTAAAGGTACTGATCATATTAACAGTAATGCCAAGTAGTATTATATAGCAAAATATTAGTAACTAATACACTCAGAGTTTTAAAATATGATACCCTTTTGGAAGAGATAAATTATAATAAAGAAATTGGTTTAAAACATTGATTTCTAAATAAACAATTTAATATGTAGATGCTTAAAACATGAGCGATACAAGGTACATTGAAGTGTTCTTAGTCCATACCTCTCATTCACACTTGAAGCAAGTGAAGCCAAAAACAGTCAAATGATGTATTCATATCTCTTATGTAGTTAAGGGCCCTGTGAGGCTAGAACCAAGGCTTCACGATGCCCAGAGTGGTTTTGTTCAACTATACTGTGCTTGGCATATCAATAGACCTACATTTTTTTATAAGGTATTACTCTAAGGCTGATAATTTAAAAATTATAGTGAGAAGTTGCTTGTTAGAATCAATGTTATTTTAATAAAAATCAACTTTAGTGCCTATACCCTTAATCCAATCATGTAGTCAGTTACATTTTTACTTTTTGCTTTGTTTTGAATTTCTTTTTAAATAACATTTTAAAAATATGTATATTTAAATTTTTATGGTAATATTTATATTAGTGCAAATGTCTTTTTTTGCTTTAATTTTTTAAAATTTTGAAACTTTAAAAAATTTTTTCAACTTTTTTAAAAAAGTTGAAAGATCAAGCTTGGATACCATATTTGATAAGAAAAGAAAGAAAAAGACTATAAAATAATGAGTCTCTTTTTCTTCTATGCTCATGATATAATTCTACTTGCAATTCTAAAGAAGAAATCCATGAAGTTACAATGTATTCGTTATCTCAGAGTGATTACATTGAAGAATGTAACACTTATTCGAATGTCTAACTTCTTCCATCGAGCAACATACAAACTAAACAAAATCAGTCTAAAGACTTTTCAGTTGAATTGCATATAATGTTCTCTGTAAGGCTGCAAAGTATACTAAAAACAATTTTTGTTAAGTTTTTTTTAATAAACCTTTTATGGTCCGAGTTAAGAAAATTCAAAGACTGAGTATGCTCTCTTGAAAATTTAGGTTAATCAATGCTTCACTGTATCTCCAGTGATTTTCATGAAGATTGCTGGTTTGTAAACACTGTAGTAACTATATTCTTGTTCTACTGTCCATTTGACATTTACTACTGTAATTGAGTTGAATTATTTTGATTCTAAAATCATCTAATTGACAGAAAATGTTTTCAAGTAGTTATATAGATTTTCATAAGTCCTAGGAAAAGAACATTCACTCAACTAGCAAAGGCAAGGAGAATGGACTAAACCATTTAAAATACTCTTGCAACTTTATGAACTTTTATTGTTAATACATGCTTATTGGAGTATTGTGAAAATTAGTACGCTTTCCTCAAATCTGGAAAGTTTTTTTAAAAGTCAATAGTCATTCATAGAGGAGCTTGGGATACGTGCCATACGTTGTTGACCTTGAAATTGTGACGTATCTTTAAATTAGCTACTGATATATTTCTGATGAGCCAGTTTATACATCTGAGTGGGTCATGACATTTTCTTCTCCATTTTAGTACTATGAGAATAGAAAGTCTATCTGTATTTCTTTAATTTAAAATAGATTGAAAAAAAAAAAAGCAGTCAGAATCTAATCATTCACCAAATGCTTTTTCCTTAATACCATGAACTACCATGTTCATTTTGCAAGGTTGGGCAATTAATTTCGTAAACTCATCCTAGAAAAAGTGCTACATAATGTACCTCATTGCTGAGTATCACTACAGTCACCTTCGAAGTCCTCCCCTTGGGAAGCTGTGCACCAATGCCAGCGCCTAGTCCAGCCTTCAAAGCAATTTTGGAACTCTTTCTCTGGAATGGCCATCAGAGCCGTTATTGTACCCAAATTTCTGACAGTTAAGTTCGCAAACTTGCCACCATGTGCTTACATGGGCAGCAGTGTACAAACAACTTGGTAAGGTGTCATAATCTTGCCAAGCTCTGATGGCCATTCCTGAAAAAAGAGTTCCAAAATGGCTTTGAAGCCTGGACTAGGCGCTGGCGTCCGTGCACAGCTTCCCACGGGGAGTGCTTTGAAGGTGACCGTAAGTGACGTTCAGCAATGAGGTGTGTAGCACTTGTTCCAGGATGAGATCGTGAGACTAATTGTCCAAACCTGTAGAACTCCCCCCCCTCACCAATTATTTATAGCTAGTATAAAAGGCACTGTCTTCAATACTTATAAAGCCTTTGGGAAACATGTTTCTGGTTTTTTTTAGCTCACAAAACATCTAATATAATATCAATAGTGAAAAAGGATATGCAGCCACCCAATTTATTAACATGCCATGGATATCAGATCTAATTCACTTGTTCTTTTTCTTTTATACTCTACTAAAGTGCCAATTCCAGTGTTTTGATAATTGCTTGATGTGATTTCTTTGGTATTGCTGCTTTAGTAAGTAATCGGGTAATATTGTCATTGGATACTCCAGGCTTTCTCCACTGGGAGTACAGGGAGAAGAAAAGAGGAAGGAGTACTAAGTCATTCAAGCATGAGCATGAATTGATGCAAACATTATAAATATAGAATAGCTTTCATTTTGCCCCTCTTTGGGGTAGAGTACTCCCATCTCTGTAACTTTTAAATTTTCAGCACAATATTTTGTGCATCGCGGCTTTGTGGAGCCATTTTTGCTCCAAGGCCCTCTCTGCAAGTGCTTAGGATTTCTCAGATTTATGGGGGGTTGTCCTGTACAACACAGGAACACTCTCTGTCTTTGAGTCACCAAAGCAAATTGATGAATATATGCTTGCTTTTCCACTTAATATTTAAATACAGATCTATAATAGAAATACGTGTTTATGAAAGTCCCTAAAATATTGAAATATATATTATTTATTCCATAATAAAAATAATAGATAACTTTATCCAGGGTGACTAGCTAAAAATGCTCCTGAGTAGATTAGTAGATTGATTTAAAAAGGAAAATAAGATGGAAATAGCATGACTGCATCTTAATTATTTTCCTAGGTCCCAACTTGTTACTCCAGGCTTTTGTGCCCACCCACAGGAGGATTAATTAGCACAGATATGATAGCTTACTTTGATTTTTTTAAATTGAATTACTCCATAATGGCACTAATGTGTTTAGTAAATTTGTGAGTTTTTCTTGAAATTTGCTTTATTTTTATCTCAAAAAGAAAATGATTAATATTTTTTCAAAAGGACCAAAAGGACCAATTAATACAACCTATTTATTAAAGATAAAATGAATTATAAAAAAATAATGGAGATATGTTTCAAGTTACATACACAATATAGGTGGTTAAGTGAACTTTTTACTTGATTATCAGATCATTTTACACAAATTTCTGTGGAAAATCCCAAAATATTTAATAAGAGGATTGCTCACATTTTACAGAGATGGCATTTTAGAAAAAATTAGTCAATCCACTATTTCTGATTTTTTATTAAACAGGTTTGGATATGACTCCTCTATATGGATTATTCCTGGAATATCATGATGTATGCTTAAATAAAGAGTCTCATAAGTTAAACTCTGCTTTAATCCTTGTCTCCAGGAGTAGTGTTATTGAGTAGTGTAATTCCAACTAAATTTAATGTGGAATACATGCAAAAAAAACCCCCCAGAGGATTGTTAAAATAATTATCATTACATAATCTAGACATTAAGAATAGTTAGGTATAGTTCAGCCCAAAATGATTAGTACATACAATTAGTACCCAAGAATTTAAAATATATATTATCAGAAGTTAATTCATGTAGATTAGTATTTCTCAAAGATTAGTCTGATTGAAATCAAAGTACATTATTAAGCTTGCCTCTCCCTTCTTACCTCCGATGGGAGCATGATTGCTCACCTTCATGGTGCTTCTTTCTCTGTTTCTCATGGTCATGGGTACAGGGCAAATGCTTCCACGCTAAGTCTCGTACACTCAGCAGCACGGCAGTACTTTCTGATATACCTAGACCCCTTTCCATTGCTCCTGCCCCTTTAAGGTTAATTTTATACATTCAGAAGCAATTCTTATTAAAAAGTATTTGAAGATATCTTGAATATTTTCTAATTGTAAAAACTAAATTGCTCTGTCATTAGTCTCTTAAAATTCAATCAGGTGATTTTTAAAAATATTTTTAAAAAGAGTTGTTATTTTTTTCTTTTTTGGATTAGCATTACTTTGAATGATAAATTCAGTTCTCAAAGTTAGATATGTTAAAATATTTCAAGCATAGAAGGCTTAAAGAAAATATACTAAATAGGACTGGAGTATTTTCCAAAGGCAAACATGATTTTAAATGTTTTTGTTCATTTACCCTAATTTAATTTGCTTTAAAGTTATTTCATAATAATTTGTTACTTTCCTGGGAAACCCCACATAGACAGATTTCAAAAGTAAAGCATTTGGAGTGAAAAGTATCTGCTGTTTTCCTACTGTCTAATAGGTTAATCTCCTGAAGAAAGTGTCTCATGGGGGTTCCCTGGTGGTGTAGTGGCTGGATAGACTTCAGCATTCTCAATGCTGCGGCCTGGGTTCGATTCCCAGCCAGGGAGCTAACCCCCCTGCCCCCCCCCCAAAAAAAAAGTGTCTCCTTCTTTCTTTTTATTACTATTTCCATGGTATGGGTAGGGAGTAGAAAATCCGATTTTAAAAATTTCTAGACTTGTTATTCCATTGAAAAAAGGTCCAAGAATTAAGTTTTATACGTGTGTGTGTGTGTGTGTGTGTGTGTGTGTAAAATAAAAATGATTTACCAAAATTAGGGTTATTTTAAAATGTTGACTATTCTGTAGGACTTTATAAGAGAAGTTTTAGGTAAAGTATTTCTCTCTTAAGCTAAATGTAGTGTTGATTTAATTTATCAGTTTTACCAAATGAAGCAAAACCATTAACTAAGATAAAATCTGAGGTAACTTTAACATGATGGATATTATTTTTTCAACCTAATACATCAGTATAGGACTTTTTGTAAACTTAGCTCCTAAGGTCTACAGATTTCTTAAGTAAAAACCTTCACCCTTCCTACGCACACACAGAGTATACTTTTTTGGTATCTCATTAAGTTCCCAAATGAGCAAGTACTACGTAATTTGAGATATACCTGATATATGCATTTTTCAAGTTCTTTAGTTTATAACAAATCTATATAATAGAATGTGCAGTGGCAGTTGCTAGAAAGGGACCACAGTTTATCTTCTCTATGCTTCCTTAGCTTTCTTTAATAAAAAGAATCCCTGAGTTTGCATTGTATTAAAGGCTCCCCCTAAATATTGAGGTTTCATTGTTCACTATTATTATGAATGTTTCCATAAAGATATGAGACATGACAATTCAGTTCAAAAAAATTTGGAGGGGGGGAGTGGGGGATAGTTCCCTGGCTGGGAATCGAACCCAGTACTCAGCGTTGAAAGTGCTGAAGCCTTAGCCACTACACCAGCAGGGAACTCCCCCACCCCCGCCAATTTTAAACTATTAAAATTATAATAATCATCTCACCTCAAGTACAGAAATGGTCCAATTCAACCAAAAGGGAATTATTTTTTAAATTTTATTTTTATTCTAAACTTTGAGCTTTAATATGATATATTTGCACTATTTATATATTAATGTATAATATAGTTCCTGTCTATCTTTAGAAATAGACTAACTTAAAATAACATTATTTTCATCGTTTGATTAATGTGATCGGTTTGATCCAGTTGCCCATCTTACTGCTTCCTCATCTACATGTTCTTATGTTTGATGACATTGGTGACAGTCAATTGAATTGATAATTATGGCTTAAAGAGTAAGATCAGTAATAGGAGAAAAGATTCCTATCAAACAATTGATGTTTACAAAAAGAGAATATACAGGAAATATATGAAGGAATGATTTTCATGGATTTTTCCTAGGTATGTGAGTAAACTTTGCCAAAGTTTTTCTTGTTAGTGATTAGGAGAGTTGAGAGACCTGAGCTATATTTGGAAATTTAGTGGTAATGAGCTGTGCAACCTAGTTCATTCACTAAACCTCTTTGGTCCCCTCATAAGAAAATTATCAGCTAAATGAGAGAGTTAGATTAAAAGTCCCTTTCAACTCGAAATTTATGTAATTTTTAAAGAGAATAGTTACAGTAAAGAGAACAACATATAGTGAAACTGACCGAGATTCAGTTATTAGCTCAAGTACTGAGTAGCTCTGTGACTGTAATCACATACTTTGATACCTGAACCTCAATGTCTTCCTTTATAAATTGGCATTATAGCTACCTGAGCACCAATGCCATTATGAGGACTGAAATATTGTATGTAGAGCAACCAGTGAAGTCAGTTAAGTGATGGCACTTAACAAAATTGTTATTCTTTTGAATCAATGACAGGAATCTGTAAAAGTTATCAGAAGAGGGGAAATGACACCTGACATAAAGTTCAAGACTGCATTAGCAAAGCAAATTCTAGGAAGATAAGTGTTTACAAGACTTAGGAGAACTGGTTCTAGTTAAGGGTGTATGATGTATGTCAGTTGCACATCACCTACCTGATGTTCTCCCCTCTTTTCCTTTCCACAGGTGAACGGCCCTTCCACTGTAACCAGTGTGGAGCTTCTTTTACTCAGAAGGGCAACCTTCTGAGACACATAAAGTTACACTCTGGAGAGAAGCCGTTCAAATGTCCTTTCTGTAGCTATGCCTGTAGAAGAAGGGACGCCCTCACGGGACACCTCAGGACCCACTCTGGTAAGTGTCACCCATGCTTTGAGAAGAAAGCTAAAATTTGAGCAGTCAGGAGAGTGCTACAGAATGATATAAAGTAACTTACAGCTTTGGTACATAGCTAGAAATGAGCTAGCCAGTGTTTTTATTTGTGTACATTGAACAACTGATAAATCTTACAGGATACATGTTAGTGACTTCTTTTTTAGACTTACAGACTTGGCAAAAAGGACCACTGTAAACTGAAGAGTCTCTTATTTCAAGTCAATGAAACAAGGAAACCACTGTTGCCTAAGTTTTCTATGGCTTTTAATATTATAATTATCAGTGCAATAATTACATTTAATTTAGGATAATGGAAAATCTAGTGAAATATCATAGTTACACGCTGATGTTACCATAAAGAAAATGAAAGCTGTGATGTCTTTTGACTGATATAGTGCCCAGGCTGGGATCTCAGTGGGAAATCAAATATTGCTACTTTTAAATTTGAAAATATTATGCTCATTAGAATATTGGCTGTTAGGGTATATCATATTTCATTTTAAATCCCCTTGTTTCTTTAACTCTCAAATTATAGTCACTGGGTGCTCTATGAAATTTTTCTCTGCTTCAGAAATCAGTAAAAATTTGGAATAAATTTTACTTTTTTCAATAATGAATGTAGTACATAAAAGAGAAGAATAATTAGAAATCTGAATTAACCTCTATTGATTATTACATAAATTGCCATAACCAAGAAGTTAAAGGTGAAAAGTTAATATAAAATACTCCCAAACCAGTTGTATGTGCTCTATCCATAATGACATATTAAAATGAAATTTTGAAGATATGATAGAAATGATATTTTCATCTACATTTATAAATGGTATTAGAGAGTGCTGTGGATTTCGAGACAATTCTTGCATTATCTTTCTTTATATTTTTCCTCTTAAGCCTGAAGCCTTTACCTAGTTTTTTATATTAATGTGAAATATGCACAACTAATTTAGACATCAACTCAAATTTTGGGCAGTTACAAAAAAATGAAATTAATGCAAACATTAAAATATTTTAGCTATATATTTAACTTTCATTTCTGTTGCAACATAATTCACTTATTTCCAACTGACATTTTATATTTTACTTTGAAATTATGCTATGAAATATCTTAAACTGGTATGGTTTTATCACAAAAATACTTTTTTTGAAAATTATTTTTAAGACATAACAGTTACTTTTTTAGCTAGTCATGTACTCTGCCTTGTTAAAGTATTATGAGTTGACCAAGGATTATATAAAACATAGCTTTTAACATATCTATCGCATGATGTTGAGATAAAAATAACATTAAATGTCTATTTTATTCTTTATAAAATTGTGTTGCTTTTAGTATCATGGTTTACTCTATACATGTTTCTTTACTTGGCGATTGCTATATTTTGAGAAGTTTCAGTACCTGGTGACACCTCTGGAAGTCATTCGATATTCATCTTGATTTTTGTTTCCTTGATTTCCTCTTTGTTCTTTTAACGGATGTATACTTATGGATGGTGTCTAACAAGTCAAGGCATGTTGGTTTTTGTGTTAGATTGAGCTGGGCAGCTGCAATCAACTTTTTATGCAGATTAGGCACAGCCCATCTAGGCATGCCTGGTTGGTGGGTGAGGAAGTGAGGGGAGGGGAAAAATGTCACTCCCACCTAGGCTACTCCCATTGGCTTTGGCCAGGCCAGACCCTTAACATCGTTTATATGGTTCTATGTAATTATAAAGTTTGTGTCTATAAAGCAAAGCTGTTTCTGTGAAACTGTTTATTTTGTAAATAACTATATTGCTACTTTGAGGTTCTGAAAAAACAACAACAAAAAAATCGAACAGCATGGTTCCTGTAACTGCAGTCATGCTGATGTTGCAGTTTGGTATACCACGTCATGATTTTTGCAGCTATATAAACAGCGTACTTGAATTTACTAATTAGAGAGAGTTTAGCAGAGTGATGAGAGTGAGAGGGGTATCATCCAACTACTGCATCATCAAGGACTGGTATCAATTCCATCATCCTTCCAACTGGGATCTAAGCTATTAGCCATCGCCGGTGTACCCGCTGGTGAGAGCTGGAACTTAAAGTGAGGCTGCGTGAGTCCACACTTCTCTAATTGGTCAGGAAGCTCAAAGTAACCATCATAGCATTCTTCTGTCTCTGCTGACGCCAACTTCCCCTTGCCCAGCGCCTGGGCTGGACACATTTCTTTATCTCATGGTTGACCTTAATTTCTTTTTTCTTTTGTAGAGGTGAAACAAAGAGGTAGTTTATTGACAGCACGTACACCTCTAAGGGGTAGGAGCAGGCTCGAGCAGGAACATGGCTCAAGAGCCCAAACCTTAATTTCTACAAGTTCTGAGTGTCTGGTCGTCCCGCCTGTCTTGGATTACTGCAGTTTTACAATAACCAGGATTATTGGCCAAGGTTTTTAAAGAGGTGGCCTGAGTTCCAAACATATTTGTCCTTTCTTTTATCATACACCAATAACCCAAAACCATCTTGGGAATCTGGAAAAAGGACTAAGCAGTAAGCCACTTCTCTTCCCGTGGTTCAGCACTCCAGCACGTCGAGGTGCCCCGAAGAGTCAGGGAGTCGTCTCATCCTCTAGTACCACCCCGGTACCTGAACTCTGATGCCTGGTGGCAACAGTCTTCCCTTAGGCACTAAGACCTCAAAACCACAGATCCCAAGATTTCATTTCAGCACAGGCAGTAAAAATCCTTTAACTGAGTTACTTGATGTATTTGTATTGTGGCCACTCCTTCCTTAACCTCTTTGTTTTCAGACTCATACCTTGAAGCCGTACAGGAGATGGCTTTAGGCACAATCATATCTTCTAGAACACACCCAAAGTTCTCCCAATTGGCAATCATACATACCTGGACCACTCTACTGGGAGGCTGTTTTACCACTCCATTTATCCAGGGGATTCTGGAAGATGGGACATGAGGTCTGACCAGTAAAATATATAGGTTAGAACCCATTGCTCTTAAATGAATTTCCTGGTTGAAGGCAATATTTTAAGAAATATCATGATAATTGGTAAGGTGTTCAGTTAAATCCATGCACAGAGGAGCCTGCAAAAGTATTGAAGGAAGGGGAGGTAAATCTGTATCATGAATATCTGTTACTTTCTATTAGGATGAATTTCTTCCTCCTTCACATTGGAAGGGGTCCAGCGTAACCTGCCTGCCACCAATTGGTGGGTTAATCCCCCCTGGGGAATGGTGCCATATCAGGGTCTCAGCAGTAGGACGCTGTGAACTCAGCAGTGGACGTGAAATCCATCCTAGAAAGGGGGAACTCTACATTGTTGAATTCCTAGTTTCCATCCCTGCTCTGTCACTTTGTACATGGGCCACTTACTTGAGCAAGCACCAGAGTGGCGAGGTAAAGATCTGACCAACACGCATAAAATAGATTGCCCGATTGGTTTGAGTCACCCATCAGATAATCTCGTCCAGATTACTAAGAGTCTTTTTTTTAGTGGAGGGAATTCACATAGGACAGCAGGTCATCACACTGTGAACCACTTCTGAGTTTCATTCACATAACTCTCTCCTAGACCTTCTATCGCCAATCTTCCAGTCTTACCCTTCCAAGTCCTTGACCACATGACTGTGCCATGTATTTTTACCTCACGTGTCTCCTTCCATGTCAAGTATACAGTCTGAAATTCTACTGGAGGGGTGATATCTTTTTACTACTGTATTTCAGGGCCAGCCCCCTTCAATGGGCCTGTAACGCAGTGGTCACAGCTCTTACCAAATACCATGCATGCCATTTACAAACTAGGTCCGCACAGTTTCATCCTCCATTTATCATTCTTTAATTTCACCCCATGAGACCATAGATATGGATTGTGGAGATATTGTGATGCATTAATAGCGGGTATCAAGAACACCTGAGCTACATGCTCGTGAAGTATACTTGGATTCCCAACCTTCATGGTCCCAGTTTCATTTAGCAATGAATTGCTCTTGTGCACATCTTTTTTAATGTTATGTTGAGTCAGATGACACCTGGTTCTGACTTAATTTTTTCTAGTTTGGCCTGCATGGTCATGGGTCGTCCCGTGACCCATTACTCTGTCTTAAACAGAGTCCAATAGCAAGTTAGGGGCAGCTTTTCAAATGGGAAGTTGTCCTTAGTAGAAGATTGCATGTCTTTACTCAAAAAAAAAAAAAAAAAAGCTATACTCTGATGCTTCTATTGGCAGAGATGTTGTACATCATCTCTGTCTGCCACTGGCATTTGAAAAAAGTCATTGCATTGCGGGGTCTCAGAGCCAAAGGGATAGCACAGCATCATAACAGCAGAGGTGTGCTGCCAACCCTATTCTTGCCTCAGCCCTGTCTCAACATGGGCAACCTTGCGGATTGGGTATCAGAGGAGCATGCCCAGTGTGGAATATCTTCCTTCCAAAATCCAAAGAGGGCACCCCATTTGTGTCCCTTTCTTCATAATGAAAAGCACAAGGTGCAGTAATTTGTTATTTGCTGTAGAGGATCACTTTCAACATGCTCAGGCCACTAGGCTCATAAAATTTCAGCAATGCTGCAAGTGTCTGAACTTTTCATGGAGATTATCTCCTTCCTCTAGCATATATCTTACTGAGGCATCTTAGGTATTTACTACTTCCTGCTCATCAAGCCCAATCAGTGTCAGACCACGAATGTAATGTCCCAGCTCGATGCTCTTTGTGAAGTCAAGATGAACAAGATTTCTTTGGACTCTATTATGACAAAGAGAGGAGAGTTGACCTAACCTTAAGGTAAGATAGTGAAAGTATGCTGTTCCTGCAATGTGAAGGCAAACTGCTCTGATTATCTTTGTTGATAAGGAATTATTTTTAAAACACATTGTTGATAGCATCATACCTGGTGTCAGGGGCTATGTGAATATGACCCACTGAAGATACTACAGTTAGGATGGCATCTACAGTTGGCATTATGATGTGATTAGGTCTGTATTCATCCACAGAACCATGTAGGTCTTACATTAGCCTAATGGACAGTTTAAATGGGTATGTGGCAGGAGTCACCAAGTCAATGTCTTTTGATTTTAGTACCACCTTAGGGGAGGTGAATATTCCAGGGCTGTGCTCTCCAGTGTGGTAACCACTAGCCACATGGGGCTATCATGCGCCTAAATATGGATAGTGCCTTATGTGGAAATGATATTTTTTTATTAAATAAAATATATTAAAATTACACCTTTTAAAAATATAGCTAGTAGAAAATTTAAAATTTTATTCGACTTAACATTTCCATTGGACAACATTGTTCTTGGTTCTTTGTACAACCAGCCCTCTCTCCATGGTTCAGGGAACCCATGTAAGGATTCTTCCCATTACTAAATATGCATTCCTTTAATCCTGTAAGATGGATTTGGTTAAAGTCTCCATAAATATATCTTGAATGTCATAAGCCCTCTCTTTGACCGCTGGGCCACAATAGCAATTCAAGTTCCAGAAGTTAATGTCAACTCAGAGCTAATCTAATAGACCTGATAACCTCTGGAAGGACTTGGTATTTTCCTTGTCCCAGTGCACAGTCACTATCAGGAATGGCCACAGGTGATTCTGGAATCTTTGGCCAGGTTTCAGGGCTCTTTCTAATAGGGACTGAGGCTCCACCTAGAATTACGTGACTCTGGTCTGTGACAGTGGATAAGAGGTCATGAATCCTATCATAGTGACAAAAGTTAGGGATCTGCCCATAAGAGCTAGACTTTTTCTCTCTGTGTAAGTCAGTTAGCAGCTTGGTAGTCTAACCATCTTTCTCACTCTTGGGGACTCCATAAGGAGGCCAACCTGTGTTCTTCTAACACGAACAACCCAACGGCAGAATGTCATTTTGATTGACTTGAGCCTTGGGCCACTCCTGCTACCTATAACTATCTATCACTTTCCTGACAGGAAAGCAGTAGGACACTCAAATGGGGAACATTTGGAGACATTTGTGAACAGACTAATATTTACAAGAGAATGGTTAGGCTAGGCATGTCTAGCCTGTGGCCCAGCACGGCTTTGAATGCAGCCCAACACACATTCTTAAAGCATCATGAGATTTTCTTGTGAACTTTTTTTTTAAAGCTCACAGCTGTCGTTAGTGTTAGTGTGCTTTGTGTGTGGCACAAGACCATTCTTCTTCCAGTGTGGCCCAGGGAAGCCAAAAGTTTGGACTCTGCGGGGCTAGGCATAAAGGAAACCAAAAAAGGGTGGTTGAAGCACTCGTAGGCTAGCAATAGCAGGAGTTCCTTAGCAGCTCCAGGGATGGAGAGATCACTGGACTTAAGACAGGAAGTAGATGGTCTTCAACACTGACCTTCAGTAGAGGAAAGTACACGTAACCTGTGACTGAGGAATGAACACCGTGACCTCACTCTTTCCACTGTCCTGTCTCATACTGATGCCTCATGTGATCTGTCCCTAGACGGAAGCCAGAGGTCAAAGGAGCCTATTGAAGCCAATAGAAATGAGCTATAAGCGGGGCAGAGCTAAAAAGGGTGAAAATGGCTGTGGAGGCAGAACAGAATATACCACAGATTGACTAAAATTGTAGAACTAGTGCTTAAAATAACTAGTAAAGGGCATTAAGTGTAATGTAATGATTATAATTCTAATTCTGTTTTTTTATGAATATTATTAGTAGTAGAAAGTATTTTGCTGTCCCCCCTGCCATGTTGGGTAATGACTGTTCATTGTTTTGTTTAGTTATTGTGCTTTATAGTATTATTACTGCATCTCTGTTTTCTATAGTTTAGATGTGAAATTTTCCCATGTAGTAAGTTGGTAACAGTGGGCCCAGTATTGACGTGCATTTATATGTTTCTGTGAGATTTTATGTGTATATATATCAGTTTAAGAAATTAACAAAAAATACTTAGAAAAATATCTGGAATACATTGTACATTACACACACACACACACACACACACACACACACACACATATATATTTTTACCTTGTATGATCCCATACATTTTGAAATTTTTTATTTGGCACTCTACTTGCATACTTTAGAGGACACCAGGTAGCACTTTGGTTTTGATTGTGTAGTCCCAATATTTAGGTTATTTACAGATAACATCTGGCATTTCTTGAGCTCTCCCTAGATGTTAGGTGCTGTACTAAATACTTCCTGTGGATTATTTCTTTACTTAAAAAGCCCTGGTATCTGACCTGAGCAAAACTAAGAAGTTTATTAATAGCAGTAAGTCTAGTAACATGAGAAATCCTTCTACTAATCAAAGGTCTTTACATTTAAAAATATAAACATAAAATATATGTTTAATCATTCATCTTTTGATAGAAGGCCAGGCCCTTCTCTTTCAGTGAGGAGTTTGGATTTAGAAGTCCATGTGATTTTTTCTGACTTAACTAACACTCGTAATGCATCATCCCTAATTCCATATTCATTTTCTTTAAGAACTTAAAGACTGTTGTGATACAGTCAGATTTCTATTAAATTTTAGAGATTTTCTCACTAATATTTGTTATTTGTGCCCAGCTCCAATTCTTTAGCTTTCTTTTGTTTAATCAACTTACCTTCATTGCATCTTTCCAAAGTGGTGTAATTAGTATTTATAGAAACAACTTCTTTTTTATACTTATTTCATTGGAATATAGATATTTAAATAATTTACATAATTACAATAACTGGTACAGCTGGCATAAATAGGTGTAGCTAGAATAATAACTGCCCCAGTTCAGCAGCTGGAAGTGTTTATGTGGGCATACAAAAGAGGGGCCTACGAGTACCAGGAATTCAGCATTTGAAACATTCACCCACCAGTATGTTTTCTGAAGGGAATGGAGAGGCAGTCCATCAAGAGAGCGTCTTGATTCTATAATTCCTATTTTAGAGGTGAGGAAACTGAGGCACAAAGAGATCACAAAGGCAGAGCCTGGATTTGTACTTCAAAATCTGTACTCTGTGCTATGGGATAAATGATAACAGTTCCATATGTTTATTCTGTAACATTTTAATACTATTAAATTAGCTCAAGTGACAAAGAAAAAAAGCATACAATCTGGAAGTCAAGAGGTTGACATCTAAGTTTTAGAATGGGCTCACTGCAAATTAGCTATGTGACTTTGTCAAGTCACTTAATTTTATCCTCAAATCTCCTTATTGTATTAATGTTGCATTATGCTAAATGCAATGTGTTATCTTTACTCCCAGGGCTTTGTTGCTGATCAGTCAGATGACCAAACCATATCGAGTAAAAGAGTTGTTCCTACTCCCAGTTTATTTTGATAGTTTATTGTAGTTTGTTTTAACTTTCAAAATAGATGTGCATAAAATGGACTAGGTTTAAGTTGAGGTTTTCAGATAATCCTCACAGTGCCAATAGTACCTCTGGGGTGCTATCTGCTATCCTAAATCTAAGAGATAAAACAGTTGCTAATTTTCCATTTGTGGTCCCAGACATAGTTTGTTCATTCAAAATACATTCCCTTTTAATAAATATTTTTGAAAAAGCTCCCTTTGTCTTGCTGAAAACCAGCAGAAGTGTAAAAGAATGTTGAATTTCCCCTCACACATGCTGAAATAGGAAATGGGTTTAAGTGCACAAAACCCTGATTACTTGATTTGATTGCATGTTTTAAATTTTGATTGCAGTCATTGATAACATTTTAAATTTTGAAAGGATGCCCAGTTTTACAAATAATAAATCAGAGCCCTTTACAGAGCAGAAATACTTTGGTGGTATTTACCAGCATTTGCCACAGAAAAGTTTGTTTCCTAGCAATGCTTTTTTAAGAATGTAATTTTATTATTTTTGGAAGTATATCAGACCAATAACAGATCATTTTTTTGTCAGTATCAGATAATTTACGTCAACTCCTATATTTTATTCTCTACTTCTTAAGATAATGATGGAAGATATCATAACCTTTCTTACTTTGGTTATGGCAAATATTTTTTCATTCAAAACATAAAAGATAAAATGATACAGTCTAATTTATTTTTACAGTCACCATTTATTATAGGTTATTGAGAGCTAGTCTGTTTGTCTTGATGCTGGACATTTCATTAGAATTTCTTTAGTTTACTGCAATTATGTTAGCTAAGTTGAATCATATCTAACAATTGCAGCCCTCTCTACTTTTGCCCCTTTATAACACTCAAAACAAAATAAATGACTGGTAAAGGAAAAAAAGACATATCTTTTTACATGTGAAATTTACATGACATTTTAAGAGGGAGTGGGAAGAAAGGGGAAGGAGAAAGAAATAAGGAATTTGAATATATCATCAACAATGTGTCAGCTGAAGATTTGAATCAGATTTTTAGCCTAGTAAGAAAATAAATTACACTTTTATAAACATGGCCCAACTTTATACATTATAAAGGCTGTGAAAAAGTAAAAGGTACTGGTCTCTATTTTAAACTCCCTATTTCTTAATCTTAAAGTGTACCACACAAATCATCTAATTTGCTTTATATAAATTTATAACATAATATAGTATTTTTGAGTTTGTAATGATGAATCATTGAATCAATGTCCTGCTACAAAAAAAATTTTAGTCTCTTAGATTTTCAGTTTAACAAGTGATCATAAGTCTTTCATTCCTAGAAATTTGGTTAGTTTGCTAACTAACTGTTATATATTAGTCTGTTTGTCTTTATTATACCCAACACACTGGGGAAATGGTGTTTCAGTTAAGTCCTGGATCACTATTAATCAAAGTAATACTCGCCATACTTGTTATCTTTTAAATCTAGGAGGAACTGGAATTGCATGTTTTTTTGAATTAGCATTTCAGATTTATGTCGTACATACTCTAATGTTGTGTGCAAATTAAATATTTAAAGCAATAAAAGAGTATGTATTTCTAATATATAGGAACTTACATATATTTTTAAATTTTTGTATAAATTGTAAAGAGAAAATAGTAAGGAAGAATGCTTCTGACACTGTCTCAAATGTTTTTATGCTATATCTATGACTCAGTGTTGGCCATTGGATTATACTGGACTCAGATTATTACAAAAAAATTATGTGTTGCATAATGATGGAGTATTTTTATTAGGAAAATGAAAATTCCTAATGTATTCATTGTCTCTCATACTCTAAAAAAGCCAAAGCAAAAATAAATGAATGCGATTATATCAAATTACAAAGCTTTTACACAGCAAAAGAAACCATCAACAAAGCAAAGAAAAAGCCAATTGAATGGGAGAAAATATTTGCAAACAACACCTCTGATAAGGGGCTAGTATCTAAAATTTATAAAGTACTTGTATAACTCAACAACAACAAAAAAACCCCAAACAATCCAATTAAAAAGTGGGCAGAAGAACTAAACAGACACTTCTCACACGAAGAAATACAAATGGCCAGCAGACATATGAAAAAACGCTCATCCTCATTAGCTATCAGGGAAATGCAAATCAAAACCACAATGAGATACCCCCTCACACCTGTTAGAATGGCTATTATCAACAAGACAAGGAATAACAAAGTGCTGGAGAGGATGTGGAGAAAAAGGAACCCTCTCACACACTGCTGGTGGGAATGCAAAGGTACAACTGGTATGGAGGACAGTATGGAGGTTTCTCAGAAAATTGAGAATGGAGTTATTACCATTGATCCAGCAATCATCCTTCTGGGGTGTCTACCCCAAAAATTTGAAAACTTTAGTCCATGAAGACTTGTGTAATCAACCCAATGTTCATCACAGTGCTGTTCACAGTGGCCAAAACATGGAAACTACCGAAGTGCCCTGCGACAGATGACTGGATAAAGCAGCTGTGGTACATATACACAATGGAATATTACTCAGCTGTAAGAAAAGATGAAATACTGCCATTTGTGACAACGTGGATGGACCTGGAGATCATCACGTTTAGTGAAATAAGTCAGACAGAAAAACACCAAGAAACATGTGACTTCTTTCATCTGTTGAATATTAAACTGAAAGCAACAAAGAAACAAAAGCTAGTGGACAGTCAATAGTTTAGTGGTTAGTGGTTATCTGAGTGTAAGGGTGGAGCAGGTTGGGACAAGAGGGTGGGGGAGTCACATATATGGTGATGGAAAGAGAACTGAACTCTGGATGCTGAACACATAATGCAACACAAACGATGTACTGTAGAATTGTACACCTGGAACCTATGTAATTTTTATTAACCAATGTCACCCCAATAAATTTAACAATAAAAAAGCCAAATACTTCTTAACACTAGCATATTTTTAAGATGCTTGTTTGTTAAAGTATTATACCAAGATACGGTAGGCTCTCAGTTAACCAGCACCCATGGGGATTGGTAGATGCTGGATAAATCTAAGTAGATTCTCTGTTAACTAAAACTCAAGCAACCAACACTCTCAAGCAACATGCAAAGCCTCAAGCAACTGGCAATATATTTTGCTTGAGAGTACTGGTTGCTTGAGTTCCAATAAACAGAAAATCTACTGTATATAAATATCTTTGAAGAAGTAGATCAGTGCAGGAATTGTTTCTGATTTTTTTTTTTTCATCTCATTTTAAGAAAATAAGAATTACTTCATGTTTTTAATAAGATGTGCTATAAAAGTCTAAGTAAAACTTTTGCTTTCCATTAAACCAGTATTTAGCATATGATATAATTCTTTATTTGGCTGTATCACCAAAAATAAATGCTTTATAAACATAGTTTACCTTATACAGCTGTGTACCACTTAACAACGAGGATGCAATCTGAGAAATGTATCATTAGGTGATTTTGCTGTTGTGCGAACACCATAGAGTGAATTTTCAGCTCCATTATAATCTTATGGGACCACTGTCATCTGTGCACTCTGCTGCTGACTGAAACATCGTTATGCAGAGCAGGAACGTAGATGTGAATGACATAACCCTGGAGTAACAGCTATTTGAGAAACTTTCTAGTATAAAAGTCTTCTTTAACTTAGGGTCATTAAGCCTGTATTTTTCTGAACAAATATCTAGTTTATTTCCAAATACCTTAGGAATGTTGATTTTTACAATACTTTATAACCTATTTAATGTTGGACAATTTTTAGCTTAAGAAGTGTGTTCTTTATGTCTAATTTTTAGTTTAAAGCTGTTTTTTCCCATAAAAAGGAACTAGACCAGATGTACCATGTAAATATCCATCTGTTAAAACAACCACCATCTCCTAATTGTACATATTTAATCCTTTTATATAAAGGCTGTATTTTTATTTTTCAAGACCCTATATTTTCAAGGACTTTATTTTCTCCATTAAAATAGCTCAGAAATATTGAATGCTTGCATTTGTTCCTAATATTGATTTTTTTAAAAATCAGTTATAATAAATAGTACACTGCTACAAACTCACAAGTTTGCCTTTTATTTTTAACTTGTTTGTTCAGTTATACCTATATCTATTAATGAGAAAATATCTATCAAATAAAATATTATGACTCACCCTGCTTTTGAATATATTTGGACATTCACGTTTAGAAGAAAGTTAAGCCAACCAACAAGCCTTGTAAAGGTAGAAATTGCATAGTCTCAGAGAAGCTGGTGAAGAGAGAGCTTTCTCTTTACCTTCAGATTTCTTAAAAATAAATTTCAAAGCAGCATCTGGCTTGGATTGAGATAGAGCTAACCTTTGGCCATGTTGTTAAACAACTTAATGTCAAATGTTCTAGTTTTAAGTCTCATATGGGACAGTGTGTTACTCCGTCATTAGAATGATACGCCCTTCAATATATCGTCATTTCTTGCTAAAGGGTTTATTGCCATAGCCACATCACTTCCTTGAATTGACTGATGAGGAATTCCATTCATCTAAAAGGTATACTAAAGTGCACGTCGTATTTGTAATCACTCAGTCTCTTTACTAATGCCCCCTTTCCATCTTGTTTTATTTAAATTATCTTTCTTCTTCTCTACTTTTGCATTCTACTCTCTTTTGTCTTTCTCATAGATTTTTGCCCATCCCTTCAACATTCACTTCAAAAGTACTTCACTTTATTTTTTGAGATGACTTGTAGAAAAAAAGGACGTAAATAAGTGTCTTGAGTTTGTATTGCATACAAAATGATTTGTATGACATGGAATTGCTGCAGGTTAGAGACGCCTGGAAAATAGTACTACTGATGATTTTTGTGAAATGAGTCAAAGAGTTAAAAAAAAAATTAGGTGCTTGGCCAAAAGGTTATCATCATCAGTTATTTTCATACTGATACAATTGTAAAACCTGATCACCATGACTTTTTACCAGATTTGCCAGAGATCCATTTTAAAAATACCAATTCATGGATGGACCTTTATATAATGATAGAAATATTGGATTAAATTTCTCTGGTTCAGAAACAAACTAGTGCAGCTCATTCATAATAGTGATGGTGCGTTAAGTGTAGTATAATTTGTCCTGCAGGCTTCCCATGAGAAAAAACTGTTTTCACCTGATTGTAGAGCTGGCACCTGGCCCACTTTCTAGGTGATCTCCCAAGTGTGAACTTCCCCACCCAGTACCCCCTCCTTTCCTTCCTGGAGGTGGTTGATAGAGGTGGATTACTCTGATAATTACACAAGCTGTGTCAGTTGCACACATGATTTGCATAACTGTGCTGTGCTGATTTCACCCTTCAAATCCTGTTACTGATGACCCGTGATGCTTTCTTTGTGTGCTTTGCAATAAACACTGGAGAGAGGCAATGGGATTAGTATCATCATGCCCGACTCTTAAAACACACATTTAAGACCTTGACCATGGAAATTTGATTATGAGGGAAAAGCCACTTTTAGTTAGGTCAGCTGGTAAGACAATCTATGTCGTTTCCATCCTGTAGAAGACCATTTTTCCCCCCACAACGTTGTGGAACCATCATCCCTATCTATTTCCAGAACTTTTTCATCATCCCAAAAGAAACTCTGTACCTCTTAATAACATTGGGGAACTTAATAATATTTTTGGGATCTCATGAAATGGAACCTGGTTTATATCACATGAATCTATTTCAGTTTTGGTTCATGTTAAGGAGTATACTCATCACATATAAAAAGTAGCAGTGTGTATTCTTTAATTTTTTTCTTTTTTTCTATTGTTAAATTTATTGGGGTGACATTGATTAGTAAAAATTACATAAGCTCTAGATGTGCAGTTCTACAGTGCATCATCTATGTGTTGCATTGTGTGCTCATCACCCAGAGTCAAGCCAGACAAATAATCCTTATATATTTTACCCCATATGTTTCTTATAAAATAAATTTTAAAATTTAACATATACAATAGCATATTTTAAATGGAATGTTTTCAAATATTTTTAAGCGTCTTCAAATTCCAGATGTATTTCTAGAAGGAATTACTAAAGAGAAGTCTTTCTTCTGTAACACACCCTCATCTGATGGATCTCTTCACTTTGGCACAAAGGCCTTTATTAGATCAGTTTACTGCTGGAAACTTTCCTCCTTACTTTGTTCTGTTCTCAGAGTTCTAAAGAAATGGGCAAGAATCGGGAATCTAGTTCCCATTCTTCTCAGTCATCTGCAGACACTGTCCTCATTCCCGAGTCTGCTGTCACCGTTTTGCACCCTGTGTTGGATGCTGGTGTGGACAGTCTGACTTGTGGCATTTCGCGTTCCCCTTCCACAGCGCTGAGTCTGCAGGCCTGGCATGGGTGGAACTCCATGGCCAAAGTGGAAGGGCGGCATGCCAACTTCATTACTCACTCAGTGTCCACAAGGCCACAGCACACTGTTGTTGGTTTGGGGTGTTTTGTTTTGTTTTGTTTTGTAAGCAAACCTCCACCTCTTTTATTTTTTTACTTGATGCTTGCATGAGTCAAGGAAACCTATTCACCCTCAGCTGTACTATCCTGCCTAATTTTGTAAGAAAACTCCCAAATGGGAGAAAACCATACAAATGAGGTAAATGAAAACCAATATATCATTCGTTGTAAGCATATAAAATATATATAGAACATAATTAAATTTTTATTTAAGGTATCAAGTTACCTTAAAAAAAGGAGTGATATCACTTTACATTGTACAGAAATATGATGATAATAATATCGATAAGATAAAAGATCCTAAATTCAACTTCTTGAAACAAGAGACTTTACTACATTCTGTTTTGCATCTGCATCTCTTATACTGTGTTGATTAAATAGACGCATGACCCTTGAACAAGTTTCAGTTGAACATTTCTACATTAACTACAAAGTTAGCTTTTTAAGATTACTGGAGGACAATGGTGGTTATATGTATTTTCTGGTAGATGATAAATGTCAGTTTATTATAAAATAAAAGTTAATGTCTAACAATTAATAGTTTCTTATTTTGTGACAAGCACAATCTAAGAGCCCATAATTTACAAATCAGGAAAGTCAGATTGAAAAAGAGAGATGCTACCTCACATCCCCACACTCGGGAGTTTTAAATATCATATGTATGGTCCCGTATGTAAACCTTTTCCTATTCTCATTATACTTTTACCCTATTTCTTTACTTATAGTTTGCCAACACTATGTTATTTAGATTAAATTTTAAACACACACACATGCAAGTGCTCAGCATAATAAAACTGAAGAATTGTATTATGCCCAAATAAAAGCGGTCTATAACCCTTGAGAACATACAGAACTTTAGAATAAAATCTAAGAATAATATAAATTATCTTTGTGAGAATACTTTTAAAAATAATGCTCTGATATAGTAAAAAATATCTCTCATTATAACCACATATACTTATTTTATACAACTTTCAAACACTCAGGAAGAGCTGGGATATAAACTCTGTGCTGCCTGACTCCAGAGCCCGAGCTCTCAGTCACTATACTCCTGCTTTGCTGTCTGTTCTCCATGTAGCTGCCAGAATGTTATTTGAAAACCCAATTTAAATCATGTAATTTCTCTGCTAAACATCTTCTAATGGCTTTCCATTGCTCTTCTAATGTAATCAAACTGCTGATCACAGCCAGTGGAGGTCCTGCCCACCTCTCCTGTCTGGTCATTCACCACACTACACTCGCTTGACCTGTGTCCTTTGCTTCAGTAGGTTCCTTTCTTTTCTACTGTTGTGATTTTGCACTGATGATCCTAGAGGTCTCCCTTCAGATCTTTCCTCAGTTCTTGGCATGGTTGCCCCATTATTCTTCAGGTATTTGCTTTCATTATCACCTCCTTGGAGACAGTGACCTTCTATAAGCACCGTACCTAAAGCATCATCCTAGTAAGTGTCTTCCGTCTCTATCTTAAAGTCACGTAAAGCTTGAATGAGAATCTGTGGTTAACTTGGGTTTTTATTCATGTATAATGTTGCCTGTCTTTATCCCCCGTCCTTCAATGTAAGCTCTGTAAGATCGTAGACCTCCTCAGTGTTATTTATCAATGTATCCCCAGCTCCTTGAGTGGTGCTTGGTACATGATAAACACACAAACAAACAAATAAATAAATGTGTGTATATGTGTTGATTAATTGAGTGATGAAGGCCTTATGGTATAATGCACTATTCTAAAAAAATCCCATAATTGGAAAGGGAAGGAAAACACGGACATGTCCTAATTTCTACAGGGTCAGCTAATACATATTTTTCAAGTTTGTGAATCCCCAAAATAAATAATACATTTAGATATTTCTCCTGTGAAATAAGGTATAGGTTAAGAGTATTCTTTTCACTCACTCCTGGGTAATAAACATAGCGCACATGGGTGATGGCATCTTCCAGTTGAAAATCCTTGGTACCAGGTGAAGAATCCTAAAAAAGTTCTACTTAATGATATGACATTTATTCCTTCAACATATATTTCTTAAGTGTTTACATACCAGGTGTTTTTCTAAGCTCTTGAAATACAGCACTGAAGAAAAAAAGATCTTGCCCTGTGGAACTTATATTTTAATGAAGGAAGATAGGCATTCAACAGTAATAAATAAAGTGGATAGTACGTTAGAAGGTGACAAATGCTAATGAAGAAAGAAAGAGATGCCATGTGTTGAGCACTTACTCTGTCTCAAGTATCTTGTTAAGTTTTCCATATATATTTTCTTTTTCACAAAAATGCTATCTATGAGTTAGGGTTGTCATTTGAAAACAAGTTATAATTCGAGCAAGTTATCTGCTTCCAAATTTATTAGACGTCTTTAATTTTCAAATTTCTTGGTTACTTGCTTATTTCTTACTTATTACAATACTTGAAAGCCTTCCTTACTTACCTCAGTTACAGTGTTTGAAAGTTAGATGAGAAAAATAATTTGAATTAAGAATAGAAATCATATCAAAAAGGAAATTTTATGTAATTAGATTATTATAATAATTTACTCTATATGCCTTAAAAATTCTTACTTGGTTTTCTGTTTACTTTTTATTCCTCTGACAAATGTTTTGCACATTTGTAATAACAAAAGTTTCTAATATATCAATTGTCTTATTTCTTAAATTTCTACTTTACTATATCCTAGCTGCATTATAACTCCTTGCACCTCTATGTCTGTGGCTCCTTTTATTATATTTGTCAGTCAGGCAAATTAATTTTATAATGTTGCTACATTATAAAACAAATGGAAATATTTGAATGGTTAAAAAATGATGGCTAATGCCTCTCTTATGCAGAGTTATCCATAGCACCTAAAGGCTCTCAAAAAAAATGAATTTGTAAAGTCTTGTCTTTGTTCAGTGCTCGGCAAATCCTACCAATTTTATTATCATAGTGCAGTGTTTCTTAAAGTACATCCACAAGGAAAACAGTTTACTTGAGAAAGTTATAGTTGTTAAAATATATCTACATTTAAAATAATTTAGGGGAAACATTAGGTTAAACAGGTTTTTGTTTGTTTTGTTACTAACTCTAAACATCAAAAAGAACCTTTGACATACTCATGTACATTGTGACTCTATATCCACCTGAAATGTACTGGCTCACAGACAGATCTGTTTGAACGTTGAACATTTTCCCCTTCCCAACTGCCATTGGATAACTCTGCCTACAGAGATAAAAGTTATTTTACTGTAATAATATTTGGCAGACACCTAATTATACTGTAATGACATCATAACAGAGGCTCTCTTTGCAAAATACCTAAATTTTCAGGTAGAGTTTTGTTTCCTTTCTAAAAGATTTAAAAATCCTGGAGTTACTATCACTTTCTAAAGATTTAGGAAAAAATATATTTGTCTGTTTAAGAGAACTGACTCTGGATGATGAACATAACACAACACATAGATGATGTATTATACAGTTGTACACCTGGAAACCATGTAATTTTTACCAATCAATGTCACCCCAATAAATCTAACAATAAAAAGGAAAAAAATAGACATGTGGATATTTCTCAAAACTTTAGTATCAGGAATAATTTTAAAACTTAAAACAGTAAAATAAATCACAAAGGGGAAAATTACCAACATTTTTGAGCACATGAAAACTAAAAACACCCAAACTTCAACACAGCATAAATATTTATAAGCAATAAATTAAAGGATTCTTGTGATTAATAAAGAGGTTGAACAAATTAATGAGAAAGACAATAGCAATAAAATATAACTGATAAATAGGTAAAGATATTGAATAGGTAATTTGAAAGGATGGCATACAAATGGTAATAAATTTTAAAGTTCAGTTTCACTAGTGCAAATTAAAAAGAAATGTGAATTATATTGTATTGCCTAGCAGCTAGGTTCCCAGACTTTTTTGATTCCCAGTGCCATCGTGTCTTAGTCATTTTTCTCTAGTGCTTTTAGACCTAAGAGAGACACCTAACAGTTTTATTTTATGAAGTAGTCAGGTCCAGATCACTTAAATGTTTCTGTCCTAACAACATTATAGGTATTTGAAAAAATGATATTCATGAGTTGAAAGATAAATTGTTTCTTATTTCACTTTTTAAAAGTTACAGTTACTTACTAATGGGACTATACACCTGGCTGGGCCCTGTACAACTTCCCACACCTTGAAATCAGGCAGTACCATAGGTTATGACACCTTACCAAGCTGTTTGTTCAGGACTGCCAACATAAGCACACGGTGGCAAAATTTGCAAACTTATTATAATTGTCAGATTTGGCATGACAACTCAGATGGCCATTCCAGAAAAAGTTCCAAAATGGCTTTGAAGGGTAGACTACGTGCTGGCATCAGTGCAGAGCTTCCCAAGGGGAGGACTTCGAAGGTCACCATAGTGATATTCAGCAGTGAGCTATGTAGTACTTTTTCTTGGATGAGTTCCTGAAATTAATTGTCTGACCCTATCTGAGACAATAAATTGAAACAATCAATTGGATAAAAGAAAGCATAGGTGCTTATGGACATTCAGTTTAGTGAGGATTTTATGAATTTGACCTCAAAGGCAAGGGAAGTAAAAGTAAAACTAAATGAATAGGACTACATCAAACTAAAAAGCTTCTGCACAGCAAAACAAAACAAAACAAAAAGACAGGCGACTGGAATGGGAGAAAATACTTGCAAACAACATCTCCAATAAGGGGCTGAGATCCAAAATACATAAAGAACTCATACAACTCAATGACAAAAAACCAAACAATCCTATTAAAAAATGACCAGAGAACCTGAATACTTTTCCCAAGAAGATATATAAATGACCAACAGATATATAAAAAGATGCTCAACTTCACTAGATATTAGGCAAATACAAATTGAACATTATGTCCCTCAAACATTTAAATATGCTGTGCTCATCTAACTTTACAATGTCCTTCCTAAGAGTTTGCTTCAGTGCCAGCGAAGTACCTCGCTATAATATAATTTCAGGATCACAGGGTTTGCACATGGGTGGAGAATTTATTATTTTAATGGGAGTGCTTGTGGACAGTATGGTGAAATGGCTCTCTCATCTACTAGTAGTGTGAATATGGATTGGCAAAACCTTTATTTGAGGAAATAGTATAACTACAGGGATTAAGAACATTAAAACTGTTTATATAGAGAATTCGTGCAATGTAATAGACCACTAGTTCAGACAAAGTACAACTTGAGGGTACTAAAAACAAAACAAAAAAAATTAAATGTCAATTGCGTATGTCAGTGTACATCTTTTTCCAGATTAATTTATAATTCTGTCAGCAATTGCCAAGTAAAATCAAATGTGAAGCTCCGATATTTTTGCATTGTAAGTTTATAAAGTGGGTGCATGTAATTTTATTTTTAAAAGTGAATGTGGTATATACATAATGCTCTGTTGCTGATTTTCTGTGTTTTATGACAAATGGTAAATATATTTTCTGTATATAGATGTGTTTCTTTGCATGTTTGTATATGTGTATACATATACATCTATATAAAGAAGAAAACATTTACCGCATGTATTAGTGTTACTGTAATTTGTTTTATAGGTTTCACTAGGATAACTCTTGAAGTGACATATTTCAAGAAAATATAAGTGAACAAGACTTGATTGTGCTATTTACCTTCATAACACCCTATGATTTATGGTAAACATTCCTACTTCAAAATTCTTTATGGCTATTTGATTTGTTTTTCTTTTTACGTAGATATATTGGGTTCTTAGGAATATAAGGACAAGTATTTCTTATTTTTAATTCCTCATAATGACAGATGGAGAAAATATTAGTAAATGCTAGAAATTATTTTTAATTGAGTGGTTGTCAGGATTGTTAATTTATCTTTATTGCATCTTCAATTTGCAATTCATTACCTAGGTCACTAATCTATGACAAATTATACTGATAGTTCTTCCTTTTTTTAAAAAAGGTACAGGTGTAGGATTTTTATGAGGTACAAAAAAGGGACTATATGTTAACTTTTGAGAGAGTTGGGAACACTGACTCTTTTATCTGAAGTGTTTTAGAATAGTTACTATTTTATCTTCTTAGAATTATACTTTTAAGAAACTTTATTTCAGTTACCTGAATTGTATTGGTAATGAAACTTATAAGTTAGGGTAACTTTCTTGGTATTTAATCCAATTAAAAAAAACTTTTACCTCCAATCATGATGAAGTATTATATTTGGGACCAGGTTTACTCTCCTGCCTTGAACAAGTAGACTACCAGAGAAACTATATTTAATGACTTTTAGACATTGAACAATAACCACTGCAGGGCTGTGATCCCTGAGAGGAGAAAAACAAAGGTGGTGAGTCCTGGTATTATCCCAGCGACTTCCTGGGGGCAGTTTCCAGGGCACAGCCCAGGAACAGCAAGCCCAAAGCCAGGCAGTCCTGCTGAATTGAGGCATCCAGGGAGACCTATGCCCTTAGAGTGTGGAGGGCAGAGTCTCAGACAGGAGGAAGCTGCACAGGAAAAGCTCTGGGGTTTTGCAGAGGGCGCCTGGGCTCTTCCACTGAAGTGATTTTCTCATGTGTATGAGGAAACTACCTGAAGCTGGGAAAAGAAACACCAGGAAGCAGAAGGTCAGACAATTCCTGGAGTTCGTGCTGGGCTGGGGATAGTTCACTCTCATCCGACAGTGTGGGAAGATTGCTGTAATGCTCACGGCACTGAGTGAAGTCCTCATATGAGGACTTGTTATTGGGCCCAGAGTAGCCTTTAGGTTAAAGGATGCTCAGGATCTGCCTTAAAGTTTAAAAGCAAATATCAAAAACATCAAACTGGTTCCAAGAACTGTAATAGCATACTCGAACAAGTCCACTGCACTTTAAAGAAATGCAACAAAAGTTAGAATCCACTAATGTAAAATTCCTACTATCTGGCATCCCATTAAAAAATTAACATATATACAAAGAAGGTAGAAAATATTGCCCATAATCAGTAGAAAAATTAATCAATAAAAACAGATCTAGCAATGATCCAAGAGTAGAAACAGCAGACAAGGGTGATGAAACAGCTATAGTAAATACACCCCACATGTTTAAGGATATAAAGGAAAACATGAACACGATGAGAATAGAAGCAGTTGTTGGAAGGAAATGTATAGCATTAAGTGCTTATGATAGAAAAATAGAAATGTCTCAACCTAATTAAGCTCCATTCTTAAGAAGTTACAAAAAAGAGCCAATTAATTCTAGAGTGTGTAAAGTAAGGAAATAATCATGATAAATGCAGAAATCAATGAAAGAAAATGCAGTGAAAAGTAGATAAAAATTAATGAAATCAAAGACTTTCTGGGAAATGATCAATAAAATATATAAACCTCTAGTCAAGATCAGTCAGTACTAAGAGACAATACTCAGTCTACCAACTTCAGAAATGAAAGTGGGACGTCGCTAGAATTCATATAACCATTAGAAGTGTAATACAGGAATATTATGAACAAGTTTATGTCAGTAAATTTAAGCAGATGAAACAAGCAAATTCATTGAAACATAGAAATCATTGAAGCTCACTCAAGAAGAAATACTCTGAATAACCTTATATTTATTCCAGGAATTGTAATTATAGTAAAAAACCTTCCCAGAAAGAAAACTCCAAATGACTTCCCTTGTAAATTCTGTCAAAGGTTAAAGGAAGAAATAATTTAAGGAAATATTTAAGGAAAAAGTTTTTCCAGAGAATAGAAGTGGGGAGTGGGGAGTAATACTTCCTTGTGAATTACATGAGTTCAGTATTACCCTGATCCAAAACCAAAGACATTACAACAAAAGAAAACTATATGGCAGTTTCCCTCATGAACATAGATACCAAAATTCTTAACACAATTTTAGCAAGTAGAATCCAGCAATATATAAAAAGGGATTAACCTATCATGACCAAGTAGGGTTTATCTCAAGAATTCAAAGTGGATTAGATATTGGAAAAAGCAATCAATGTAATTCTTCCTATTCGTAGACTAAAAAAGAAAACAACATACAATCATCTTCATGGATGCAGAAAAGGCATTTGATATAATTCAGTATTTATTCATGATAAAAATGTGCAGTAATAGAAAAGAACTTCTTTGGCATGATAAAGGTTATCTCTGAAAAACTTTCAGCTAGCATTATACTACTAATAAATGAATGAAACTTAACCTTTAAGAGTAGGAAGAAGCCAAGAATGTCTGCTCTCTCTGTTTCGATTTAATATCATACTGGTGGTCTTGTCAATGCAGTGTGGCAACAGAAAGAAATAAAAGACAAATACACTGGGAAGGAATAAGTAAAACTGTATTTAGTTTTAGTTGATATGGTCATCTCTGTAGAATACACTAAGGAATCCACTGAAAAAATAAAACAGTGATTTTATTAAGGTTTTAAGATTCAAAGTCTATATGAAGAAAGCAAGCGTTTTTCTCTATGCTAGCCATGGACAATTAGAAACTGGAAAAGCAATGCCATTTACTATAGCATTCAAAAAATAGAGATACATTTAATACTATATGAAATAATTAGAGTTAAATTTAAGTAATTATGTGCAAGAAACATTATAAAATATTTCTGGGAGTAATTAAAGACAACCTAAGTAAATGGAGTGATAATAGCATGATCATGGTTTAAATAGTTCAATACTGTTAATATGTTAATTCTCCTGAATTTGAGCCTGTTAGTTCAATGCAATCCTAATTAAAAACCTAGCAGCCATTTTTGTAGAAATTGACAAACTAGTTCTAAAAATGTTTTAGAAATACCACAGACCTAAAATAACCAAAATAATTTTGAAAAAGCAAAGTTGGATGACTTAAACACTACCTGATTAGAAGACTAACTCACTCTATTAGTTAGACATACTCTTTTGGTTTAAGGATAGAGAGTCCAGAAATATACCCACAAACATATGACCAACTGATTTTCAACAAAGGTACTGAAATAATTTAAGAAGGGAAGAACAATTTCTACAAATAGAGCTAAAACAATTAGATGTCCACATTTCTAAATAGAATGGTATAGGTTTTATGTCACACGATATACAAAAGTTGAAACGAGTCATAGACCTAAATGACAGAGCTAAAACTTCTGGAAGAAAACAAAGGGAAAAATCAGTATGACATTTGGCTAGTCCAAGATCCCATGAGTAGAACACAAAAAATAAAAAGCATAGAAGAAAATATTGATAAATTGGACTCACTCAAAATGAAAAATTTTGCTCTTCAACAGAAACTCAGAAATAAAAAAAGCCAGACACTCATAGAAAATATTTGCAAAGGATGTGTCTGATGAAAGATTTGTATCCAGAATAAATACTCTTGAAACTCAATAATAAAATTACAGATAACACAGTTTAAAAAAATGGCAAAAGGTTTCAACAGAAACTGCACCAAAGAAAATATATGAATGGCAAGACATTAGTCTCATGGGACATTAGGAAAACACAAAATCACCATGAGATACCACTACAGACCTACTACAATGGGTAAAATGAAAAAAAGATTGATAGTACTATGTTGTCATGAATGTGGAGCAATTGTAACTCTAATATATTGCTCATGGAAAGGCACAGTAATACAGCTACTTTGGAAAAGCAGTTAAGCGGTTTCTTAAAGTTGATCAGATACATACCCTATGACGCAATAATCTCACTTCTAGGTATTTACCAAGAGAAATGAAAACAAAGACTTGCCTGCAAATGGTTGTAAAAGCTTTATGCCTAATAGCCATAAACTAGAAACAACCTAGACTAGTGCATGGATAAACAAACTGTGGTGTATTTGAATATACAATGAAATACTGCACAGCAATAAAAGGTAATCAACTGCTAATACATGCAATGGCATGGATGAATCTCAAAATCATTATGCTGAGTGCAAACCAGATGCAAAAGACTGCATACTGCATGATTCCATTTATATGAAATCCTAAAAAATGCAGAACTGTAGTGATAGAAGCATCTCAGTGGTTGCAATGGGTCAAATATGGAGAAGGGAATTGGTACAAAGGGTGATGGAAATCTGTATTTTACTTGTGGTGGTTGCACAATTATACAAGGTCTGACAATTAAGTTCATCAGTTATCTTAGAAAAAAAGTGCTACATACCTTATTGCTGAATATTACTGTGGTCACCTTTGAAGTACTCCTTTTGGGAAGCTGTGCACCTTTGCCATTACCTAGTCTACCCTTCAAAGCAATTTTGGAATTCTTTTTCTGGAATGGCCTCAGAGCTGTCATCTTATGACCCTTGATGTTCTGAACATCATCAAAATGTCTTCCTTTCAATATTTACTTTGTCTTTGGGTAAAGAAAAACGTCATTGGGAGCCAGATCAGGTGAGTAGGGAGGGTGTTCCAAAACAGTTTCGCCCTCACAGACAGTGTTATGTGAGCTGGTACATTGTCGCCACGTAAAAGCCATGAGTTGGCAAAAAGTTCAGGTCCTTTTCATTTAACTTTTTCACACAGCCTTTTTAGCACTTCCAAATAGTAAACTTGGTTGACTGTTCAGTGGTATAAATTCATAATGAGCAATTCCTCTGATAGCAAAAAGGTTAGCAGCATCGTTTTAACTCTTAATTTGAACTGACGAAACTGTTTTGGTCACAGAGTATTGGCTGACTTCCATTGTGCACTTTGACGCTTTGTTTCAAGGGTGTATTGGTACGCCCATGTTTCATCACCAGTGATAGCACAGCCTAAAACATCATCTTGCCTCTCCAAAAGGTCTTGACAAACTTGCTCTTCTTTGCTTTTGTTCATCGATGAGCTCCTTTGGGACCATTTTTGCACACACCTTTCTCATGCCAAGATTTTCAGCTAAGGTTTTCCTTTTTCTCTGTCGATGTTTACTTGGTCTGCTGTGCTTCTCAGTCAGCCAAAAATTTTAATGCAGAATTTGATGAACTTTTGCAATGTTTTTGTCAGTTCTGCTCATTACTGGACGCCCTGACCTCTCTTCATCAGTGACACTTTGTTTTCCCTCAGAAAAACATTTAAACCATTTGTACACTGCCATTTTCTTCATGGCATTATCCCCATAAACTTGGACTAACATGTCTCTGGTTTCACTTCCACTCTTGCCAAGTTTAACAAGAAATTTAATATTTGTTGCTCTAATTCAAGCTCAAGCGTTCTCATGATGGCACACAAAAACATGCAACAACAATAACGAACACCACTCAGCGAGACACCGCCACACATTCATGTGAACACAGCTGTGAGACACAGATACACCAAGGTTATGACACCTTACTGAGTTATTTGTACAGTGCTGCCAATGTAAGCGCACAATGGCAAGTTCATGAACTTAATTGTCAGATCTCATACTCTTCTAAACTCTTTGAAAAGCACATTTAAAGTGGGTGGATTTTATTTTATGTAAGTTATAACTCAATAAAGCCAGTTTTAAAATGGATATGTTGAATTTTAGATTTCAGAGGAATATGCACGAGACAGTACTGAGAAGACATTTGGAAGTATGAGTTCAAAGTACCGTCATTCAGCAAATGCATATGGAGGATCTCCTATGTTTCATAACCACAATAAACACTATTGATTCAAAATTGAGTAAGACATATGGACCTCTTTCCATGTGACAGAGCTCATTGTTTGGATTAAAGAAATAAATAGATATCAAATGGATAATTACAATGCAATTGTCATAATTAATACATGAACAGAGTATGAACAGAGTTTTATGAGAGCATAGCGAGTAAAAACTATGACTTTGGGTTTACCAGGATAATTTTTGAAAGGTTTAATGACAAGTAGGAGCTTAAAAATCTGGGAAGTTGTTCCAGGCATGATTTGGACATTTCATAGAAATAAGGGCTTAATCTAGAGGGAAAAGAAGGAGAGTGCTGTACTGAGAACAGAATCTGGAGGCACATACATATTTGCTAGGGAGGAAGAGGTTAAGAAGCCCCTAAGGGGGAGTGCAGCATCTGATCCCAGAGGCTCAGCCCCAAGATTCAAGACACTTGAAATCATGTCCAAGGATTCAGAAAGACAGAGGATTGATTAAAGCCCACTGGATTTATGATTCAGAGGCTATTGATGACTTTAAAAATGTTTCAGTAATATCAGAATGAAGGTATTTCAGAGGTAAAAAGTTATTTCATACTATTTATATATTTCATAATTATAAAAATGAAAGTAGCAAAATATACTGGTCTGTGAATATACATGACATACATGTTCAGTTTATAAGTATAGGATAAACTCATACATAGAGAGTCAATATCACCAGTATTTTCATGAACTCGATTTTTCAGAAATACCAAAGAAATAACAGGAAATGGCATTGTGGAGATAGTAGAGCCATATTCGATTTGGCAGAGACTGTTGATAAAGTTTTAAAATAATTTTTAAAAACCTAGTAAGGGCATGATCTAGTCTCTGGAGGAGCTAAGTACATGCGAGCAAGTAGAAAGAGATGACTGTAGTTCCCAGCAATGCTCAAACACTGCCTCTCCTCCACCCTACCCCATTCTCCCTTATCTAACCAACTTCTACTTTTCCTTTAGTTGTCAGCCTAGATATTCCTACCTCAGGCAGACCTTCCTGTTCAACCTTCTCGAACTAAATTAGGTCCCCATGTTGTACTAACCAGGACAAATCCTTTTACAGAATCTACAAAAATTTGTGATGTGTTGCTTTTATGTGTTAAAGGTCTGTCTTCCTCAGGAGACTCTCAGGTGCATAGGATAGCCACCCTGAGAATTTGTTCTCCACTTTACATTCCAGCCTATTCAGGGTTGATACATAGTAGGCTTTTAATAAATATGTGTTAAATGATAGAGGTAAAGAGAAAAGGTGTCTCATTTCCAGAGCGAATTTCTTGGAGATAAATAGTCATGAGACGTCAAAGGTCCAACATGTTACCCACTATGGTGGATTCTTGGAGTGGAATGCAGATGAAGATTTAGGGGTTATACCTTCAGGAAAATGCACTCAAATTCCTTGGACCCACTGAGAACAGGGATAGCTAGGATGAAAAGGAAAATGATGTTTTAAAACAGCTGAAGTAAAGCAGACAGGATAGATGTCAAAAAGGAAGGGAATTAAAAAAATGAGTTTTGAAAGCAGCAAAAATTATATACTGTGTTTTCCTCCTTGTCAGATGAATTGGGAGTTTATTATAGAGAGTTGTGAGCCAACGGGAGTGGAAGGGAACTACATTTTAACTAAGTCGAGAAGGTTTCAAGTTTGCTTATATAAATAAGGGGATGAATGTATAAGGTTATACTCACTGTAAAATAGTTATCATAGGACACAGTGTGACAAGACTAATGAAGGGGAAGACTGAGGTGATGGTGGACAGTTTATAGTGACCTATTAATTACATGTATGAGCTTAATAAGTATTCATTGCTTAATAGATTTATTCAGTGCAAATTCCTCACTTATTTCTAGAAAAATAGCACTAAAGAACCCCAAATTGAGTAATGGTTATAGTAAACAAGGGCTTTTTGTAATGTGTAGGCTCAGGTCTTGGAATGCAATTATATGTAAATATATTTATATAATTTACACTAGATGTTTTTGACTAAATGTTATTGTCTTGTATTTTTTTAATGCTTTTACACAGTGATACAAATTCTTCACAATATACACAGCTGCCTGGTTTCAACTTCCCAGAAATTATTGGTTCTGAATAATAGAAGTTACTTTGCTGAGTGTTTTTAGTAATGACTAATCATAGTTTAGATAGCTTGTGTTTATTTAAGACAGTTTACAAAAATTATAATTATGAAGCAACTTAGTTTACATGCACCTCAAGTACAATCTACAGGTTCTGTTTTGTAAAGTATCACTACAGTGAAACTCATGTAGCTATGAATACCTAGCCTTGTTACGGTATTTCAGTCCCACTTTCCACCACTATCATATGAGCCTGTCAGGTGACCGCAGTTAGGGATACTGTCATTGGCCATGGGGAAAAAGTCGTCTGCTTGTCATCTGGGCAGAACAAAATGATTCTGTGCGAGCCAGATGAGAGCCACTGAACTGACTACAGTGCTTTCCTAGTAAGGGCTTTGCACACACCACCTGATGTTTCAGGTTTTTCTTGTTCCTATTCAAAGCTGAGAATCAAAATACTCAGTAATATCCTTAAAACACACCTCCTTCCATAAATACGTTCTTTTTTCTTCTAAATCAATTTTGCAATTTTTTTTTAATGCAAGCATCACCGTAATTTTACCAGGTATGAGATATGGCTCTTTGGCAATTAGGGAATAATTTATTTCCCGAATGTGAAATATATAGGAAAACATTACTATCATTGTATAACCAAATATGTTAGGGCTTCAGTGGTTATCCTTAGTAGTCCTGACTCAAAGCACCTAGTAGGTTGATTCTTGGTAACATAAGAACAGTGCTGATGTGGGAGAATACACTCATCTGCTGCGAAGTTTTGCATGTGTGAAGAGTTATAACCAAGGTGGAAAGAAAAGAGAAACTCTGCTTTTATCTGTACTTTCTTCTCATCACTCGAATTCTTTTTAGTCTTCTTGGTACCCATGAATAATCTTTTCATTAAACAATGACATTTCAAGTTGTTGCATTTTGGTTTTCTTAAGTAAAATTCTCTGTCCTTACCAGACCCCCTCCCCCGCAAAAAAAGAAAAATTTAAATAAAAAATAATTCTCATCATGTATCTAGGGCACTCCTAATTTGTCTTTTGACTGAGTCAAAGCTGAGAGAATTGTGTAAGAGTAAATGTTAGTGTTAAGAGTCAGATAATTTGAAGACTGATTATCTAGGATACAGTCAGAGTGTGAATTTGATTCAGTATTTCCTCCAGCACCAAAGGCACGATTGGCCTTATCTTCTTTCTGTCTTTTAGTCTTGTTGGAGATTTAGTGTCTAAATCCAAGTGTGGAGGAGGAAGAGATTTAAGTCTGAAAAGCTTCCTCCGGACTATCAGAAGTAAGCTGTTAATTTTGCTTTGGATGAGACTGACAGCCCAGTAATCTCGTATTCTCTTCACAGTGGGTAAACCTCACAAGTGCAACTACTGTGGACGAAGCTACAAGCAGCGCAGTTCACTGGAGGAGCACAAGGAACGCTGCCACAACTATCTCCAGAATGTCAGCATGGAGGCTGCTGGGCAGGTCATGAGTCACCATGGTGGGTAGAAACGGCATTCACAACTCTCGTTCCCCTGTCCACTCCTTTGTAGTTTGTTATGGGTTAAATAGTTCTCTCTACCCTTCATGTTAAGAATAACATGTTACTTTGTTTAAAACAATTTAAAATCACATTAACTTAGTTTGGGATTATCTTCTTAAGCATTTGAAATGAGTTGATTTTGGGGACAGTTTGCAAACAAGCTATATGAGTTTTTGTGATTCTCCCAAAGTATTTCTCATAGCATGTGTTTGAATTAACATAATAGTGGCAGCTGACCTTGTAATACACCAGAAGAAGGTACTTACTCTTCTCTTTGATGGGCTGTACCAAATATTTGGAGATGGTTCCAATAAGTCTATAGGTTTCCTGAAAGATTAGTTGGTTATTTGTGCATTCTCATTCCTCTTAGGTAAGGAATCACTGATATAATTGGAAATTTCTTCAAACTGTTTTGTGATTTGTTTTGGAAATGACTGATTTTGCTTTCTACAAGGGTGGAGAACACTCTAGACCAAAATTAAGCACTACTTCCCGACATAAAAATTAATACCCAAGCAAAACATCTTGAGCCCCACAGTTCACAGTAGCAGACAGGAAGGCAGTCTTTCAGGTTCATCAGTTAATAATTCCCTGTTACTGAAAAATTAATGTTAGGCAGCCTTATGAAGGAAAGTAATTAATATCAATTCTTTAGATCTGTCTTGTCCTACTAATTATATTTTTATGCTGATCAATATTATTATTCATAGAAGTTCCAAAAAACACTTCACTTATTGGTACGTATATATCTCTTATATAAAAGAGATTTGGCTAATATTAAATAGGATAATTGGGGAATGCTGTAGTCATTTTTAAAATATAAATATTTATTTAGTGGTGTATAGTCAGCTCAAGGATTATTTGTGGGTTTTTTTTTTGTTTTTTATGTAGTGCTTACCATAGGACTGTGGTTATTGGACACCTAGTGATTCTGTATTGGGAATATTTTTAATTAAAATATTTTGTTTTCCTGAATAATTAAAGCCTTTTTTTGTATCCAGGATAGTTTATATAACATAGAGAATCAGATTTAATTCTGTTCATTATTGTGAGTCCATTTCTTTTTATATTATTATTATTATTATTAACCATACTTTTAAAAAACCTGTCTGTTTTAAGTCTTAGTAAATTTGGTAGTAGAAGCTTGCATTATCTGGGCTTACGAGGGCAACATAGGTTCCAGAACACAAGTTAAAATGATGGGCCAGGAGCCCAGCAAACCTGGTCTGGTTCTGTGGTGTCTGAGTTACTCATGGCCCAGTTATGAGAATTAAATGTGATTGGGTGTGCAATAAACACCCAGTAAATACTTCTTTTTACTATTACTTTTCCAGGCATTAACTATTAAGAAATTATAAATGTTTCATCCTTTTAACGTTATGGTACTTAGCAGCACTCGAGGTTTCATTTGCCTGCTAAGCTCACTATTTGTGTTTAAACTGTGGGCTTTAGAAGTAGTTTGAGGCAGGGCAGCTGATAGAGGCTCGGGGGCTTTTCAGAGACACCTTATGGCACTGCTGCTTTTTCCATATAATGTTCTTTTAGTGCACCTTTGACATTTGATTGGATTATTAATTCTATCGACTTATTTTTCTTTTCTTACTTATTTATGAGTCCGTGTTGCATACACATCTAAGTAAGAGTCTCTCTAAAATGACTTTATGTTGTTACAGGGAGATAAGGTGAATGTAAATACATAGTCAACATTTAACTATGTGTTGGCAGATTTAACCAATTATAAAATTAGTGCTGACTGTTTTAAACTAGAGTGTTTCGGGGGAAAAAGTCTTCTAAGCAACTGCAGCCTCAGCATCAAGCTCATTTCCCAGCTCGCTCTGCCCTGGGCAGGCAAAGGCCCTTTACAGGTGGCTCTGCAACTGAATTGGAGGCAGGACAGGGGGAAAGGGTGCTGGACAGAGCAGGGGGCAAAGCCAAGGAGGTGTGGGGTAGGGAAGGTTTCACAATCATTTATAGACCCAAATATTCAATATAGATTTAACCTCCTAACTTATATCAGAGCTATTTCATACTGCACTTTTTCTAGTGTGTTGTAAAAATAATTTGAGATTACCCGTAATCTTTTTCCTTTCATTAACATACTTAGTGGAGATTTGACTGTATGAGAGGACTTGACATACGCCATAAGAGAGAAAAATACTGGTAGAACACGAGTTTTTCACTAACTTTTACTCTTCTTTTTTTTTTTTCTTTTTTCTTTTTTTTTTTTTTTGGTATGTGGGTAGCTCCCTGACTGGCAACTAACTTACTCTTATACATAGCTTGGTGCGTGTCTCCTTTTAAACAGAGCCATAATGAAATCATTTTTACCCCCTTCCCTTTCTTGCTATCTTGTTACATCTTATCTAGTTTTTTTGTCTTTTCTTCTTGGGATTGGTGTGAGGATTGCCATCATTGTGGCTGCCATTTGCTCCCTGAAATTAATTACTATTCTTCTATTTTTGTATCTGACATAGTTATATTTTCTAGCCTCTCTTTCCCAAACCATGATCTTCCTTGCCCTAGTTGGCTATCCTGGTGAGGAAGTGAAGTCAAAGCGATGTTCTTTCACTTCACTTAGGAAACATTTATCGAGGGCTTGCTGTGTGCCACGTTCTGTGGAACATTCTGGGCTGTAAAGATAAATGGACACAATTTCTTTCTTACATTTATAGTCTGGTAGAACATGCCTACTTAAAGAAGTGACATGAAGCAAATGCTGTAATGAAGGCATATATATGCTTCTTCAGGTGCCTAGATGTGGAACTGACCTAACTCTGTCTGGAGAAGACAAAGAAGGCTTCTTACATGCAGTGTTTGATCCACCCACGAGGATGACAAAAATTACATACATCAGACACATTCACAGGGCATGTATGTTCCAGGTAGAAAAGTTGCCATCGGCTAAGACTTAGAGGTATTAAAGAATATTAACAGGTTCCTGGAAGTTGAACATATTTTGGAGTTAAAGGAGTGGTAGGAAATGAGATTGAAATAGGTTATCATGCAGTGATAGAGCCTTTTATGCTTATGTTTGAATTTCATTGGGGTAAGAAATTGTGTCTTCCAAATAAAGAAGTCACCAATGTAGAATATAGGGTAGATGCCTGACAGTATGCTAGGAGAGACTGGCAGTGAGATGCCAAGAAAAACATGAAGAGGCAGGAGCAGAAGAGATCAGAGTGAAACACAGAAGACATATTTATCAGGTAGAATAAAAATCTTTGGTTTGATGGAAAGGGAAAAATAATCACTTACAGTTTTGGGAGTTAAGATGCTGAATTGGGTTTTATGGCAGATTATTTTATTTGAAAGTTATTTTATGCCCACTGTTCAAATCTTTTCAGCTTAAAAAGCTTTAAAAATCTAACAATAAAATTAATTTTCCCCCTTTCTTGAAGACAGAAACAGAAGAGTCAACCAGAAAGGTAGCCAACTTTACAGAAATAATATATATGTTTACATTTATGGTTTGAATTATTTGTTAAAGGGCATTTCTTTATTGCAAGTATGGAGATGTAATTGGAGACCCGTAAACTTCCTAGTAAGCTTCTTTGACCTATTTTTACTGTGTGACATTTGCTTCATCAAATCATTTAGCAAATACTCCTTGTATGTTGTATTTGTCACACATCAAAAAGATTCAAAGTCAAAAAATGCAGTCTCTACTCTAAGGTCATTTACCAACTTTTGGAAGAAGTTAACCAGTAAACCAACAGTTAGGGTACTGTGATACATACTGTGGTGGCACAGAGGACAGATATCTCAATCACACAAGGTGTCCAAGAGGACTTTCTAGAGAAAGTTATGTTTGAGTGGAGTGTTGAAGGACAAGATAGCCAGCTAAAGAAGTGGATAAGGGTGTTCCATGCAGAGAAAACAGCGTGTATGAAGAAGTAGAAGTCTGAAAGAGCATAGTGGGTTGAAGACCTACAGGCAGCTGGGCACAATTAGAGCCCAGTTTGTAAATGTAAGAAAAATTGGAAGGTTATAAGGCTAAAGATATAGGCTGTGAACAGGGTTTCAGGGGCCTGTTGTGCTAAGTGAAGAATTTGTGACTTCTCCTAAATATCATTATTACATGAACATTTTATTATTAGAAATAATAATAAAGTCAAGATAGAGGCAAGCAAACCATTGCAATAAACTACTGATTGCTTGAGTTGGGCTTAGTAGCCTTCAGTGTGCAGAAAAGTTAGGTAATTGGGAGCAACCATAGATGTAGAATCTAAAATGCTTGGTACCTCTGTGTGTGTGTGTGTGTGTGTGTGTGTGTGTGTGTGTGTGTATGCACATGTGTGTGTGGTATGGGAGAGGTGTGGGTATGCACATATGTGTGTGTGTGCGCGTGTGTCTGATATGGGAGAGGTATGGTTGTGTGTGTGTGTGTGTATGTGTGTAGAGGTGGAAGGGAGGAGGAAGGACAGGAGACTGGTTGAAAGGAAGACATCTAGGATTTGCCTCAGTTATCTAACATAGATACCTAGCATGGATGACTCAGTGCCATTCACTGTGATGGAAATTAGAGAAATAGGGGAAAGTTTGGGATGAAAGTTGGAGATTTGTTTTTTTAACACATTGTCTTTAAGGTGCCTGTGAAAGATAACCAAGTGAAACTAAGAAATTGTGTGTGTGTGTGTGTGTGTGTGTGTGTGTGTATGTACACACACACGCACATGCACACACACACACACACACACACACACACACACATATATATATATATATATATAAAAATATATATATATATATATATATATATATATATAAATAAATAAAATATACTATATCAAGCTCTCGAGAGAGGTATGGGTAGTAAATAAAGATGTGGGAGCCATTGTTATATAGGTAGGAGCCTGAAGTAATAGGTTTTATAAGGTTATATGGGTAAATATAGAGTAAGACATCTAGAAGGCCAAGAATGTATCAGGAAGCAAAAAAAAAGAACCATGAAGATGAGTAAGAGCAGAGGGCTTGGAAATGGAAAGAGTGATTTTACAGAAGCCGGAGCAAGTTCAGCAAGGTCCAGTATTCTCAAGAAGATAACAAAGCTAACTGCAAAGTTCCTTTTAGATTTAGCAACATGGACAAATTTTGTGGCAATAGAGAAGACATCTGTTGTTTTCGCCTGCCCTACATGCCTTTCTTCTTTTGATAACAAGGCTTCCATTTCCCTTTAGAGAACTGTTTCCCATTGCGTGAAGCCGTGGTGGGACTCAGTCTAGGTGCCCTGCCCCCTTCTGGCCAGGGGATGGATTTATGACCTACTCTAGGTCCCTCCGACTGTCTCCTTGGAATTTGCAATTTGAGTGGATCCTGTAGTACAATAGCTATATGTTGGGAATACTTTTAAGGTTCTGTCTTTATCATTTATCAATGTGATGAGGTAATGAAATAATATCCTGGTTATACTTTCAAAAATAATGTCAAGGAAGATATTTCACTATGAAGTTTGCTCTAACAAGTGAAGTTAGCATTTTGGTATTTTCTCAGCCTAAAGGAATGTTTCACTTTGTGATTAATGCATTGTTGAGTTAACTAGAGAACTTATTTTGTGTTTCAAGCAATATATATCCACAAACATTTTGATGAGTTGCACACAGATCCATGAAAACAAAAAAAAATTCACATTAGTTTACGTAACTGAGAAAATGTCTCCTATAATTTTCCAAAGGCAGACCTTAAAAATATGTCACACTTGTTTATAAAAAGTCAACATTCAAATTTTTTCTACAAAGAATACTGTACATAGTAGCTAAGAACCCAGTCTAAGGAACCAGACCACCTAGGTTCAATTCATATATTTCTTACCACCTAGATGTAAAACCTAAGGAAATCACTTAATATCTCTGGGTCTTTGTTTTGCCATCTGTAAAATGGAAATGATAATTGTACGTATCTTATTGTTGTTATTACTATTATTGTCAATATGGTAGAAGCAAGATCAATATTTGATATGTAAAGGACTATTGTAAATTAGAATTTAGATCAGAGCTCTGCCAAAGTCATTGTTTTCAGTTCACATGAGCTTCATTGAACTTGAGACAGATCATCTGAATTGAGGTGGATGTGGTATGGGACAGTTCCCACACCCTGGTTTCGTTTTGAGTGTTAAATGTGTGCAAATATGAAAATTCAAGGTGAGACTTAGAGCAAAACTGCCAAGTTTTAGACTACTCATTTCAAAACTACTTAGTATATTCAATTTTGGGGGCAAACCCTGTTAACCAGTTTTGCTGTTTTTTAGCAAAATTTAGAACTTCTTATTTTCTTTCATTTTAGATTTTGGTTTGTGGCATATTTTCATCTTTGGTCTATAGTTATTTGATCTATAATTTATTATTTTTTAGTAATGTAGCAAGTGCTCATGAACCCACCACCCCAAACAGAAGTTACGATTTTGACAATAATCTTTGTCTAATTACATGGTCGTCTGCCACATCACCACTGACACTTCATCGTCCTGTCCCCTCTCATTTGAATTCTAAGGCATCCTTTCTTTGCTTGACTGTTTATGTTTATTTTCTTTTTATTTTATTTTATTTGTTTCTATGCATAATGTAAGGGGAGATACTCTTTCCACTTGATAATATCATTAATTATATCAGTATAGAAAATGAGCTAAGTGTTTCCTTTTTTCTGAATCTCACCTTGGGATTTTTTTCCAAATTAACGTGCAATAATTGCAGAACCCTTTGCCATTCATAACCAGAGGACTTCTTATAAAACAGAGATTGAAGATTAAGTTTTTCTGGCCCGCCTACCAGGCTATATTAGGTTAACCCAAAACTTAGATTGAATGTCGATTTCTTTAAACATGTCCAATTTAGGAAAACATTTTTCTGATGCTATTTTTTTTTCAAAATCAGCAACCTGTATTGCTTATTAAATAGGTCACCTGAATTGTGTACTGGATTTTCTTAACTTTCATCTCTTGCTTACTCACTTTATTTTAATGTCCGCCCTTATAAATGAGGCTGCATCGTGTTTCACACAGTGGAACTAACCTTTACAAATGAAAAGAGCAGAAGAAATCATTTTACAATGCATGCCAAACAAGTAAAGGTAACCTAAAGACATGAAAACTCTAGGTTTCCAAAAAGTACTGGCACAAGTACAATTAGAGAAAGCAACAGTTATTAAGAAGGAATCAGTTGATCTCAGTCTGTCCCAGATGTTACTCTGTTAAATGTTTTTTGACAGTATTTTTATTCAGAAACTGCTTCTATAAGTTCTTTGTCTACACTACGAACACCACCAGTATCTATGAGCCAGTATATTAGCCCATAGCAACTTAGACGAATGGGATGAAGAGGGAGCAGCATAGGAGAGTTCATGTCAAATGAATTAGTGCAGTTTGGTGAGCAGATACGCCAGTTTGGAAATGGATTCTTTTATCCTGCTGAAGAGCTCTTTTGAAAAATAAGTTATAATCATAAAGCTGCCACAGTTTACTATGCACAGACAAGTTCAGAATTGCATCTCCTGTACGAAGGCTGCTTTGTGCAGGTATTTAGCTACTGCCAGTAGGGCTACCAGCTCACTCAGCTCATCACGTAGAAAATCTGCTACAAGAAAAGGCATGGGTGAAAAAAGAAAAAAGCTGGTTAAACATTGTGCTGTTATTCTGTGTGTCTGTTGAAGCTTTCCTCCAAAACAAGTTGACTTACTTAAATTGTTTTGCAAAAATAAACTCCAAAAGCCTTGAGAATAGTGCAGTCTTAAAGTAGTATTGATTTTAATCAATGCTAAAAACACTTTCAGAGGAATAAGATGAGAAACAAGATGAACATGTTTGCCACCAATAGTGGCAACAGCTTATGTCATTGATCTGAGAGAGACTCAGATAAAAACAAATCCTCTGTATGTGTGAGTAAAATTACCATGTATTTTAACACTAGAGGTTATTTTTCTACTTTTATTCAAGCATACTACCTTATGTTGGTGTAACACATACTGAGATGGGAAATCCAGCTTTGTATCTTTAAAATGTTGAAGAAATTATCAGATTGCATTTTTTGTATGGTTTTATATAGTACCTCCTATAGAAGATTGTAAGGAACAAGAGCCTATTATGGACAACAATATTTCTCTGGTGCCTTTTGAGAGACCTGCTGTCATAGAGAAGCTCACGGGGAATATGGGAAAACGTAAAAGCTCCACTCCACAAAAGTTTGTGGGTAAGCATGACAAATGCTTTTATTTCTTTAAAAGGTGGTTTTAATGGGCAAAGACATGTTCCCATGTATTAGAATTATATAAGATATATTTCAGTTCATGGAATAAATGCCAATTTATTTTCTCCATTATTCTTTTCTACTTTATGCCACTCCACGTGTACCATACTTACACACACACACACACACACACACACACACACACACACACACCTTTAGGTATATGGGTCTGAGAAAAAGAAATAAAGGAAAGGCTAATAGTAGTAAGTCGCTATCTCAAAGTGGAATGATATATAAAGTGAAATAGCATGTAGAAATACTAAATTATTTATTTAAATAATCACTTCTCGGCCTTTTGTCTGAGATCAAGTGTAAAAAGTGATACTTAGGGAAATAGTGTAGCCTGTTAGCCTATTTTACAATGTATTTTTAAATTTGAATTAGCACCAGGTTTCTAAATTGTTTTCTTTACATGATGTTAATGTTTTCAGTATTTGATCTAGGATGAAGAGAATTTTTTTAAAATTCTGCATTAGAAAAATAATGCAGCAGCCTACATTCAAGATGTTTCATATTTGGATCTGTATTCCATATTTTGATCTTTGTTTTCATCCAGCTATGATTTTGAACTCAAAAGATTAAATACAATGCATTAGACTTCCCTTTTTTATTTCCAAGCCCTTAGATATTCTTTGATATGCTCAGAGTTGGCATCATTCTGTAAACTGTAAGTCATAAAAGATCTCTGAGAATACATAAAGCATCGAATTTTTAAAAAGGCTATGTGAATTATATTCAATATAAAGAATTATTATTAATTATAAATGTAATACCTGTATTCTTACAGACTTTATATTGGGTAGAAATTAGATGAAATAAAAATATTCAAATATGTACATTTCTCACATTCTAGTGACAAAGACCATTGTGGATACATTGTATATGGATAGAGTGGTGACTGAGAGAAAATATTTTCTTTGATTATTTGAGGGAGGAAAGGGTAATAAATTTCTGTTACTCCAACAAACACTTAGAGAAGGTTTCCTTTCCATCTAAAATTGAAGAACTAACAAATCACCAAAATATCTTTAAGCGAAACTGGGGAGAGTGATTGACAGAGCTCATGGAAACAAGGCTGAGGGTAGCCCTAGAATCACACTTCATTCATGCTAGGACACTTTGAGGCCCCTAAGGTGTACTCAAGGCCTACGTGGGCCCTGGGTAGCTTTTCTGTCTCCCTTTTTATAAATAACTATTTTTTAAATGCCATTTCATCTGCTTTTAAAGTTGATTAATTTGATGGCTGTCCATTAAATGCCTCTATCTCCATCAGACACTAGTATATATAGTTGAGCAAATAATATGAAATTTATTACTATTCTTTTTGTCTTCTGAATTTATTTAATTCTGCTTTTTGTAACATTTTCATGTTTTTAATGACTTAGAGATGCCTCTCTCAATTTGATTTGATTACATTCCTTAGAAAAGAGAGACAGATTTTTTTAAATTTATATTTTGAAGTAATAGCATTAGATTTTTATTAGGAATTTGATGGGTTTTTTCTTTTTTGGATTCTGTCCTAGAAATAATATATAACAATCGCATAATAACTATTTCTATGTTTGAAATGAAAAATTTAATCATTCTACATTTACTATAAATTCCTTTTTACTCTAAATTCTTTATATCCCTCAGTTAAATACTGTTCTTTGACCATCATGCTCTCCAGGCCGATGATCCCTGAGCTTTCTACATGTCTGTCCTGTCTCTTCTCTTATCCAGCTTAGATTTCATGGGTCACCACTTTTTCCACCCACTTGCCAATATTCTTGACTTCCTGCCGTGTCCTTCGATCACCTTCTCCTGGTGAAAGCCCACTCACTCTCTAGTTGAGGCTCTTTTCCATAACTGCATAGCTGCTAGTACTTTTGGAGAAAATCCCACAGCCTTACAAATTGTGTCACTATAAATAAATGAATAACTGACCAGTGGTCCTATTCATATTATGAAGCAGCCTTTAATCTATCCCTGAGTAGTCTTCTCTGCTACTTACCATTATGGCCATTGCAACCTTTCTCTACTCTCTGCAAACATGGTATCTCACTCCTTGATGATATTATATCTAGATTCACAGGGAGTAAAATCAGTTGTTATATCTAGATTCACAGGGAGTAAAATCAGTTGTTATATCTAGATTCACAGGGAGTAAAATCAGTTGTTATATCTAGATTCACAGGGAGTAAAATCAGTTGTTATATCTAGATTCACAGGGAGTAAAATCAGTTGTTATATCTAGATTCACAGGGAGTAAAATC